>JASTWP010001716.1:0-62090 GCA_030770255.1 Temnothorax ravouxi | reverse complement strand
ACGTTCGTGCGGTGAGTTCCTTGCGAAACGGGGCGGCCGATACCGTCCTTCCTTTCACGTCGAGCGCTGTCCCCAAGGCGGCCATTTTATATGTCCTGCGGGGAAGTTTCGACGACCTGGCGGGCTTTGCGGTTCCCGAAAACGGATACTAAGGGTGAGCCACAAAGAACGAGGATGGACGCTTCTCTTACTCGGGTACGCTTCCAGTGGCCACGTAGGATTAGCATGTTTAGATAGCACTCACAGAGTAGTTCTACGACCTGCCGAATTAATGCTACGACGGGACAACTTTGGACCATACCTTGATCTATCTTGATATTCCGCGGGAAAATCGAGGGGGATACTATACGGTTTTCGGCAAAAGCCGACCGAAGGAGAAACAGAAACGGCCGTTTTGTAAGTTCTATAAGGATTGCTCGTTGCCTGACTACTGCGTCTTTCTTACTTTGAAAGCACTCTACATCTTGGGTAGTATCGACTTTGAAAATTTTGAAAATTACCTCCGCTTACGGATGCGCATTCTCCGAAAGCACGACGAAATGTAACTCGCGACGGTACAGAATGGCACGCGAGAAGCACGCGAGAAAGGGGGAATAGCGAGGAACAAGGGAATTTTTGCGGAAACTGCTTTGCAGAAGAATCGTCGAGACTGTTATCGCTTTTTATCTATTTTATTAAGAACGGCGCGACGGTTGACTTGCAATAAAAAAGAATCACACAACCGTTCGTGGACCGACAACCGTCCGTGCATCATATTCCTTTTTCCAGACTTTAAGTTACGGCTTAGATACGAAGGGCTTTTCTATAGCAAATATCCCGAGATTGATCGCCGCTGAGTTCGTGATTTATCTTTCTTATACCTTCTCGCTTTTTTCTTCGCCTCTCTCTGGTTATCGTCAGTACATCATGTTCTCGGAGCGTACACGCGTCTGCATATTCATAAAAGATAGTCACAAAATTGAGAAGGTATTTATTCGGCGAACGGCAGGTGATTTTTCAATTTGACAAATTAAATCACTCGAAGATTTTTCTTCCAGAAAATATCAAAACGCCACGAGCAAGATGGTTTATTTTGCGTGAGTTTGTTCGATCCTATTTAATTAACCGCGGGTTTTAAATCACCTCATATTAAAACTTTTGCGACGTTTGAGAACGAAAGCAATTTTCTCTTGAATTTTTTTCCCTCGAGTTTTCCTTCTCTCTACGAAATGAATGATTCTCTTGAACGATCGTTGTCATTTTGTCACGAAAGAAGTCACGCAGAGAAAACGTATTTTGGAAAAATATATACAGCATACCATAGTAATATTTACTATAAAATTTTCTCCGTGTACGCTTACGAAAATATAGGGAGAGAATAACTCAGTGTCGAATTTTATGGTAATTTATTTTTAAAACTAGAAATTATTACGAGTTTTTAATTTAGTTTTTAGTAAACAGCAGAATTTCATATAATCATCAAATCTTACGTTTGATAAACGCGGGTGGGATAATGTGTAAGCGCGTTATACTACATATCAGATTATTACCCAATCTCTTGTCAGCCTCATTATCATTTGGTTACAACGCTTAATCGGTGTTGCATCAATATGGGCTATCGAAGTTTGGAATGGGCTTCTGAACACAGATAATCTGACTAGAGAGAATCGCTATTTTAGCCAACGATTGAAAACTCGACCATTTAAACATGTAGTTCCAAGTTGTATTCACATGTAAATTTTAAAAGTGAACAAGTAGGTTAAACAAAGAGCGAGGAGCTATTATTTAACGTAGAAATTCGCGTTCATTCTCAAACCGCACGTTTATTCCGTCCGAAAGGAAGGAGTGAAATTTAATGTGGAAAATTTGACGTTCGGAAGTGCGGTATGTTTTAGACTCAGCTGCCGGCTATTACCTGTCGTCGGCTCGAGCCTAATACGTATGAGTTGGCTACCGAGCAACAGGCTGTCGTGACATACATAAATCCCAACTAGGTAACGGGCGGCACACCTGACTTCGTAGTCGACGTGTCGGCTTTTCCGGAGGGAGCGAGATAGTCGTAGAGCAAGTAGTTGGGTTGGTGCAGTTTTGTCGAAGAACGAAAAAAGTTTTTGCACCCAAAGAAATTCCGATGGGGCGGAAATAGCCGAAGTTAAAAAAAAAGGAGAAAAGTAAAAGAGGAAAAGTCGCGACTCTCCGCGAACACCCAGATCGTTTCGTCGACCAGTCAACGTTCATCGATTACGATAAATTTGTCAAGCGAAATGTTATTCTTGTTATTCGAGAATGGCGGGCGACGGGGAACGAGAAACAAGGTCGATGAACATTTTGTAAAATTTCATCCGCTATAAAAGTATTGGCGCGACGGTGATGCCTTCGCCCCCGCTTACGAAGCTGTCAAAAGTTTTCATCTCCGCGAGCGGCGAATTATTGTCCAATTTCCCGTCGGGAAACGTCGGTATCACGCACTCTCGCTGACGGACTATACTTTAGCGCGCGAGCTTCGCCGCGGTGTAACTTATATTTAATTACTGCCGGTAATATATTAGATTTAAAGAGTTTTCTCGTAAAATATCGCAACATTAAGGAAACCTCCGCCGCAAGGCGAGCGAGCGAGCTAGCGGTCGAAGGAAATGATTTACCTTTCATGAATTCTTTACGGCTACCTGGACGACTAGGAAACCCCGAAGTTGCAGGCCACTTGAGCCCTCTTTTTCTCTTCCACTCGTCTCCTTTTGCCCTCTTCCCCCTTCCTTTCTTTCGACCCCACCGCGCTCTCGATCTCTTCCCCGTAGTGCGCCAACTTTCCATCGTCGTCTATCTCGTCCACCACTCCGATATTCCCTTAATTTTCCTTAGTCGCTCGCACTTCTTAACGATTTTCTTTTACTTCTTTACTTAGTTTGGCCGATCAATTAAGAAAGCTCTTAAAACCGCTCGTCGTGCACAGTTCGAGAATTATTTGTTATCGTTGTGTCATTCAATTGTTATCGTCTTAGAAAGTTGCAGTTTCATACAAATATTAAGTTTTCTCAATACATACCGAAATACATACCTCAATACAATGTCGAATACGATACCTGGATACAATACCGAAACGGATTCTTTTTATTTTTGATATTTTCTGATTGTAATAATCTGAGTTTCATGTCTTTAAATGTAGTGATATCCATCGATAATCAGATCGCCAAGCAATACAAATGCTTTATACAAATAATTATATCCGCGCAGATTGAAGGTGAAAAACTTGTAATGGTTTTGCATGCTTACTCACGAACAAATCATTTTATTGCGCAAAATGAGATACATCTGAGAGTTTGAACACAATGATGATATCCCATTCCTAAGCGTTTTTTTTTTCTGTTTCTCGAATGGAATTTAATTGGCTTTGATAGAAACTATTAGTTTTCATTAACACCAGCAATGTGACGACAAAATATGGAAAAGAACGTGTATGTGAAACCCCGTGCGAGATCAATATACGCGTGATATATATACGCCATGTATACATTATATCGCGAGAATGAACGAAAAAGCTTAATAGAGTCATTCGCCTTAATTCATGGTATATCGACCGCACCTAACACGTTTTTCGTGACCTATCTTACCCACTTTTAAACCTGGTAAAGCCCTTAATCGTAAAAAAGGTACCCAGTAATAACCCCCGATTTACCCAGCCTCCTATGTAGTTAATTCGCATTTTTAGGGAACTACAAGTTTAAGTATGAAATAAAGGAAGTAAAGAGAGTTATACCTACAGGAGAGATGTACACCGAACAAAGCGAAACGACAACTAGAAAAGCGTGAAAAATATTGTATAATTGACAATTGTATCCTATTAACAAGATTTTCTATAACTATGTTTTATTTTAAATTTATCTCTTGTGTAATTCTGATTGTTAAATGTTTTCACTGGATATAGTATTGTCACAATTTGGCATTGTAATTATTTTTTTGACAATTTTCTCGACATACCCCGACACAATTCTCACGGTGAAGTGAATATTAAAGATCTTCGTTATCAAAAAGTTCGACTCTTCGACGGCGCGTTTCTATTGTACTCTTATCAACGTTGAGGCATTCGATTTACGTGCGTGCATTTGAAAGTATTGCATATGAACGTATCGCGAAAGCGAGCGGGGCCAAAAACAATGAACGCGAGTCCGTGACGAGCGAGTTACCATTCAGCGAATATTCGAAACGTTAACCCTGCTGCCAGACCAAGTCCCGGCGAGCTTTTTCTCTGTATCAACTCGCATGTAACGATCCGTCGAGGAGAGTGTTAATTCGATATCTGACGGCAAGGTAATTCTTGTCGCGTTAGTCACGTTCTTCAAGTTTGGTAATATTTGATCGAGCTCCGTTTCTAATTCTTCTAATTTCTTTAAATTTGACGTCACGTTTATCGATATATCTTTCATTTCTAAATTGATCGAGCCGACTTTGACAGCGCCATAATTTACATGTCTTTTGATCGTAGCGTTCGATACATTTACTTTCGAAAGATTCCAAAATCCCGTTGTCATAGGATTCTCAAAGTAACTTTGATTAAACCGTGCTTCAGTTTCATCAAAGATGGCTTCTTGTTTTCGAAAAACTTCCTGAAAATTTATACTTCATTTTGTAATGTAAAATTTTATAAAAATACTTTCAGACATGCGTAAACTATATTTTATATTATACCTTCTACTATACCTATATCTTGTATATTTATTTTGATGCATTACATATAATAATATTAATAATAATAAATATTATATATATATATAGATTATATATATATATATATATATATATATGTAGGTCCAGAGGTATGTTCCGGGACTGTTTACGTTTTTTGAAATGTACAGTCCTGGAATATAACGCATATATATGTAATCAGATTCAAAAAACTGTCCCGAAAATTGCCGTAAGACATGAATTTTTTCCAGGACAGTCCTGGAAACTGCCAGATGTCCCGGAATATATCGATGTAAAAAATAAACGTCCCGGAACATACTTCCGGACCTATATATATATACATATATACATATATATATATATATATAGATATATGTATTTTTTTTTGTTTATATATGTATATCTACATATGTATAAACGAAACAATAATATACAAAACATATACGAAATGTTTTACTTCATACATTTAAACGTACATTAAAATCTTATTGGATAATGTACATGTTATCATTTGCAATGTTATACACAAGAAGTGAGTGAAATGTGCAAACGTACTTCCAACAAAACTCGTGTTTTTAACACGCTTTCCGTCTCATGATGAATACGATGCGCTGATTCTTTTAAGGTCACGTCTATACGTACAAGCGTGTTTGTATGGACGAATCCGACTTTTGGAATAACGATAATTTTTGACAGATCAAAGTTATTTAAAATCTGATTCGATAAAGGCACGACCTTAAACTTTGATCCGTGCCAAGCCAAAGCGGTTACGGTTAAATTTTTAAATTGAACCAGTAACAAAGATTCATCCCTATATGTATTTAGTGGTATCGTGATTATCCATAAAATTTCGGTTGTTTCTGTAAAATAAATTGTTTATCTCTGTTTGTTTTATGTTTGTGCCAGAAATTATCGTCTTATCGCCTTACTATCGAAATGCAGATTTGTCTCAACGTTATCTTGAAAATTGTTCTCAAAAAAGTGAAATAAACGCAGTTCTTCTCCACCAATTGCTAAGTATTCAATATAACCGCTTTTAAAGCAGGCAAAATTTGCGAGTTTGTTGGATTTGATAACTTCCAATTTTTCAAACTGGCACAATTTATCTTCATTTTTCGACTCATATAGAACAACGTTATCGATTCCTTGAAAAGCCAATACGATGCGTCCATAAACTGGGCAAACTTGAACATTGAATACTTTTGGAAGAAATAATCGCCGACAAAACCTGTACAAATATTTTGTATTTACACATTTATATTATTTTCTCTCTCTCTCTCTCTCTCTCTCTCTTTCTCTCTTTCTCTCTCCCTCTCTGATTTTATAACGTATGTTAGATAGGTATGTCTGAAATATCAGCATTATAAAATTGTAATTAAAAAAGGGATTTTTGATTTTTTTGGAAAAAAGGACCAGAAATACTAGACTACCTTTTTCTAAGGTTTTTTGGAAAACTTGGGATATCAAGATTGCAAGCATAAAAATTAAAAAGATATTAACACGTGACAAATATGTTATTTAATAATTTAATATATAATATAATTAGTGCTTGCTGTTGTAAATTTTCTTTGCCCCTTAATGTCTTTCTTTTTTATGAAAGTGCTTGTTAATAAATCTTGTATAAAAATCTTGCAAAATTTAATTAAAAATTATTAAGTGCATTTTATGTATATAATATAATATTTTACAAAAAAAGAGCGAAGCAAGCAACATGCATTAAGTAAAAGAACGTACCATATATCGATACGATGATTATTATAATCAATATCGAAACCATAAACATCGATCAGTGATTGTCCTTCGAAATATGCATCATCATTGTCGAGTAACAATAATTCATATTGATTTTCTTCTCGCACGAATTCCATGTCTTGAATTTGCTTCCGTACGGGCAATGTTGAATACAACATATATGTATTGCCAAAAAGTTTATACCAATATAGAAAATAACCGTACTGGGATTCAACAAGTAGAATTGCCATTAAATTGCTTGCGTGATTTTCATTAAATGTTGCTTCGACATTGAAATGGAGAACTTTAAACCGTAATATGCGTCCCTCAGTCGATATACTTATAATACGTTCGATTGACAAATCGTCTAAATTAATCTTGTAGAAAAGCAACGTCGAATTTTCGGCATTAATAAAATAACTTGTTTCTGTTTGCAAAAATTGCCAATTGTTTATCGATACGTCAATCTTTTCAGTTATATCGGCAAGTGTATGCAATGAAATATTTGTCACGACAACTTCTGAAAATAGAAAGACTCTCTCTTAAACTATTCTGAATTATTTCACATTATTCAGAAATAGCCAATATGAAATGCTTAAAGATTTACTCGAATAATGAAATAGGACACGTTTTACGAGAGTTATACGCATCAAAACACAAAAACGCATGCAAAATAAATTTAGAATTTTTCCGCTATGATAAAGTTAATTAAAGTTAATTAGTAAAGTAACTGTATATTGATTATATTTTGATCAATTCTGATTTAATTATGTTCAAATCGAATTTTTCTCTTTTATTATACAAGATTTAGAAAAATTAGAAAGAAATTGTGCTTAACTTTTGCATTCGTCAATATTAAATTTCTTTTAAATTTAATTTAATTTATTTATTTGAAAATAACTTACCTTCTCGATTTCCATCTTCAGTGCCAAATTCATACTTTTGCCAAATTACTGATGTATCTTCGTAGTCTCGGGATCTTCGAAATGATCTACCATTGACGAGCATTTCGTCCAATGTTTTAGACATTTCTTTTAAATCCTGGCATTTTGCGTTTATGAAAATCCATAAAACAAGAAAACATATAGCAAGATCTTTACTCGGTAACATTCTGAACACAGACTGAGACTGAACTGAAATTCTCGTGACGCGTGAAATTCTCATGACCAGTGTGTCGCGTAAATATTTGTACATTGTACGACTCACAATATTTTGATTTTCATTGGGCTGACATTGGGCCATTGATCGTGATGTGTGTGCCAACATCTAACTTATAAATTTCTCCAAATTAACCAGCTGAAGACTGAAATTTTGTGTTTAAATTAATAACAATATTATTTGCCATTTTTAAAAATAATATTTTTAAGAAATTTATTAATAAAATATAGCTATTTTCTCTTAATTTTTATATTATCTATTTTATAACTAAATAATATCTACGTATAAATACAAAATTTATATTTAACATACATAATATCGTCACTTTATTGTTCAAGATTAATAATTAATAGATAATAATATAATAATGTGAAATATAAACATAGTAATTAATTTTTTTATTACAATATGTTAATATTACTTATAAGATAATTTATGTTAATATATGTCAATATTAATTATGTTAATTTTAATTAAGATGTAATAATTTATCTCTTATACTTTTTATCTTTTATCTTTATTTTTGTTAAAAAACAGAATAAATTCTTGTTATGTTGAACATGTTGTATATATCCTCTGTGCGAAATTAATATAAGGAGATCATGTTTTCCATAACTATTTATTCAAATTTCATATTTAATTACATTTATGTGTTATCTTTTTATTTACATGATTTCTTTATTTACATGATTATATATTTGCCGTATTTATTATATACTAGCATGCCCCGCCGGGCTTCGCCCCGGAGAACATGTGTATTAAGACACGCAAATAGTCTCTCTCTCTCCCTCCCTCTCTCTCTCTCTCTCTCTCGACTTCATTTCTGCCATCGCCTCTGTTTCTTGTACTTCTCAACGTCCTGAATTTGTTTTCTCTACTATTCAGCCGGACTCTGTTTATAAGCTCATCTTTAATGGACCTCTTCACTCCTACGCGTCTGGCTATGATGGCATCCCGCTTTATGTTCTTCGCATTGCTTGGCCCGTTATTTCTCAGTGGCTCATTCCTCTTTTTAAGGTAGTTCGATGATGAAGGGCCGAAGTCACAACAATGTTTATGATTTTTTTATCAAATCATTTATATGATCATAAAAAAATAGGATAATGCATTGCAAAGCTTCGTAACGACATAAAAAGACCATTAGTAAGTAATTTTTACGTTGTAGAATAATATTTTGTCTGAAATAGATTAAAATGAAGTGTGTTAATGCGTCGCTTGACTATAATTTTCAACTTGTGCCAACTCTTGAGTGCTCTACTTCGAAGATTATTTTGATTGAATTATTGCGTTATTATGGCGATTTACTGAAGTACAGTAATTTCGCCACAAGGTGCATGTAATTTTTTACATAAACAATTTTCCTCGCTGCCCTCATGTACGAGATGAGGGCAGCGACATGGCAACGCCAAACAGTTCGTGCGGTTGGTACACTTGTTTGTCTTTGCGCTCACTCACACCTAACGTGCACCTAACCTTACGCCGACGATCCCAGCGTGCGGCGTTGCCACGTCGCCATGCTCGAGTTGTGAAAATCAGCGCTTGAGCACCGGAAACCAAACTTTAATTATTAATTTAAAAAAAACTGTACGGTGGATCGTGTTCACCTTCAACTATAGGCTTCCTCACAGTGTCCTCTTTCTATCGATATATTTTGTTCGGACATTTTTGGCAAAAGATTTTTCGCAAACTCGTGTTATTTATAGGAAAATATCTTTTTTCCTATTAGACCAATGTTAAAATTACCTAATTTTGAAATTAAATATCTTGAGAACGGGACGGTGAATTATCTTCTTTCTGGGCTTAATCGATTCAGGAGAGTTCCTTCTTTCGATATAAAAAATAAAACCTATCACTTTTGGCAAAAGTCGTTCATCATCGAACTACCTTAATCGTTCACTTGAAGCTTCCTTATTTCCTTCTTCATGGAAACGTGCGTTAATTCGCCCTCTCTCAAAGATTCGCACTTTGCTGTCACCGTCCGATACGCGACCTATTGCCAACCTACCTGAAATGTCAAAAATTCTTGAACGCATAGTGGCCTCTCAAATTACCGACTATTTGAATAAACACAACCTGCTGAATCCCAGACAGTCTGCGTATCGCTCTGGTTTCAATACGCAATCTGCTCTCTTACGTGTCTGTGATGACATTAGAATGGGAATTGATAAAAGACTCATTACAATTATGATTCTGTTCGACTTTAGTAAAGCGTTTGATACGGTCCCACATCTTCGTTTGCTTATCAAACTGAAAGAAATCGGTTTTTCTAATGAGGTTCTCGCGTGGATTTTTTCGTACCTTACTGGCCGCTCTCAAGCTGTATTCGATGACGAGGGTCATTTTTCCGAGTGGCTTTTCACGTCGACTGGCGTCCCTCAGGACTCTGTACTTGGCCCACTTCTATTTGCTCTTTATATCAATGAGATAGGCGGATTCCTTTCTTTTGTTTATCATATGATATTCGCTGATGATGTACAAATATATCTCCAATGTACTCGTGCTGACATTCTTCATGGTCTTGAGTTGATTTCAAGGGATGCAAATGCTATTTTCGATTATGCTACGTTGAATGGTCTTAAACTCAATCCTGCAAAATCAAAGGTACTTATATTTGGCAGTCAAGCTTATGTCAATGATATTGACCTCCAATGTCTACCTCCTATTATTGTAAATCATACGCCTTTACCTTTTGTTAATGAAGCCAAAAATTTGGGTGTAATCTTTATGACTAACCTATCCTGGAAAAAACATATCTTGCATGTCTCTCAAAAAGTGCATTATTCTTTGTACAAGCTTAAGTTCAACAAAAACTCCTTGTCCACAAGGTTAAGGATAAAGCTGGTATTAGCTTTAATTATGCCGCACATTGACTACTGCTGCTTAGTCTATCATGATTTGACTGGAGAATTGAATACCATATTACAGAGACTCGTGAACTGCTGCATTCGCTCTATATTTGATCTCAAGCGTGACGAACATATTACTCCGTTCAGGCGACAATTGGGGTAGCTTACAGTTGAAAACAGGAGGTTATATTTTCTTGGCTGTCAAATGTTTCGCATACTTTACATGCACTCTCCTTCGTATCTGCGTGACAATTTCGCTTTGCTTGACCCGCTGTTGAGGAGATCTGACCGCCGTCCTGTTGCATCCCAAACCTTTCATATTCCTTCCCATAGAACTACCACCTACAGAAACTCCTTTCATCTTTCATCTATATACTTTTGGCATTCTCTTCCTAGTAATATTACCTCTGCTTCCTCAATTGTCTCCTTTAAAGGTCTTCTCAGGGCGTATTTGTTGGCGCGTGAGGTTGCATGATATCGATTGCTGATGCGGGGCCTTTGATGGTGTTTTTCCCTATTAACAGCTTGTACGTTGCGTAGTGTCTTATTCTCGGTATTAGTCTTAGTTTACTCTACTTATATTGTTCCTATTTTTAAGCTGCGTTAATTCTAGACCTTCTACTGTTGTGTATACTGTTGTGATAAGCCATTAGCTGTGCTCTACACTTAACTGATTTATGCAAAAAAGAGCATGCACATTTTGTTTTTCTATTTTTAAGCTGCGTTGGTTCTAGACCTTTTACAGTGTATACTGTTGTGATAAGCCGTTGGTTGCGCTCTACTCTTAACTGATTTGTGCAAGAGAAAGCATGCACATTTTGTTTCCTTTCTGTATTGTTAATCTTTGCCCTTTAGTTTTTCTTGGGCATAATAAATTATCTCTCTCTTTCCCCTCTCTCTCTCTCTCTCCCCTCTTTCTCTCCCTCTCATCCTCTCTTCCTCTCTCCCTCTCTCCTTTTCTCCCTCTCTTCCTCTCTCCCTCTCTCCCTTTTTTCCTCTCTCCCTCTCTCTCCCTCTCTCCCTCTCTGTCCCTCTCTCTCCCTCTCTTTCCCTCCCTCTCCCTCTCTCTCTCTCCTTTTCTCTCTCCTTCTCTCCCTCTCTCTCCCTCTCTGTCCCTTTCTCTCCTTCTCTCAGATCGATAACAAAAAACTATACAGTTTATAGCACTCCCCGAGAAATTCTACCAGTTTTATATACAATTCTTTAAAATTCGATAAATTATTTCCCGAAAAATTCGTCAAACTTCTGATACCTGCTTCCAAAAAGATCGGTAATGAAAAATTATATACTTTATAGCACTCCCCGGAAAATTTAACTGCTACTTTATGTACAATTCTTTAAGATTCGGTCATTCCAAAATCGGTTTCCAAAAAGATCGGTAACAAAAAATAGTACATTTTATAGCACTCCCCGAGAAATTCTACTCCTTCATGTATAATTTTTTGAGAATTAATCAAAATTCTACCCCTGTTTGATCTATAATTCTTTGAAATTCGGTAAATTATTTCCCGAAAAATTAAAAAAATTAAAAAAACCGGTTTCCAAAAAATTGGTAACAAAAAACTATACACATAGTGGCACTCCCCGGAAAATTCTACCTTTATTTCATATATTTTAATCAATTATTTCCCGAAAAATTTGAAATTAAAAAAACCGGTTTCTAAAAAAATATCGGTAACGAAAAATTGTACACTTTATAGCACTCCCCGGAAAATTCTACCCCTGTTTGATCTATAATTCTTTGAAATTCGGTGAATTATTTCCTGAAAAATTAAAGAAATTAAGAAAACCGGTTTCCAAAAAATCGGTAACAAAAAACTATACACATAGTGGCACTCCCCGGAAAATTCTACCCCTATTTCATATATTTCAATCAATTATTTCCCGAAAAATTTAAAAAATTAAAAAAACCGGTTTCCAAAAAGATCGGCTATACAAATTATACAGTTTGTAACACTCCCCGGGAAATTCTACCCCTGTTTTATATACAATTCTTTAAGATTCGGTCAATAAATTCCCGAAAAATTGAAAAAATTTAGGAACCGTCTTCCAAAAAGATCGGTAACGAAAAATTATACACTTTATAGCACTCCCCAGGTAATTCTACCCCTATTTTATATACAATTCTTTAAAATTCGGTCAATTATTTCTCGAAAAATTAAAGAAATTAAAAAAACCGGTTTCCAGAAAATCGGTAACGAAAAACTATACACCCTATAACACTCCCCGGAAAATTCTACCCCTATTTCATATACTTTTGGTAAAAATTCGGTTCAGGGGTTTGGGCAGGCATAAAGGACATACATACATACATACATACATACATACATACATACATACATACATACATACATACATTCTTTTTTATATATATAGATTTCTTATTCATTATATTTTTATTAAAGTTAAAATATAAACAGCTGTCATACATTATATAATTAAATTAATTGCATTTTCCAATTTACCAATTTCTCTGGAAAAATATTTTCATGTATGTCGCAGGTCGATGCCGTCAGTTACACACAAATTACTACGTGTTACAAATAATGCCATACTTTTTAATAATCGTACTATAATATGCATTTGACAATTACATTCGGTTTCAACCGATTTATTTTTTAGAAAATTGAATTAAACATGAAGCTATGAGAAGAAATTAAATTATATCAGCTAATATAATTATTTACATTATAATAATTTCAGTATAAAATAAAGAAATAAAATAACGTTGTATATAGATATAGCATTATGCTAATAGCGCGCCGCGCTGTCCGAACGCAGCATTGTCAGCCACTTTTTTACTTTAACTATAACTTCCTTGTCATTGCCATATCTCTTCTCGTGGATTGCATCTTTTAGAGGACCAAAGAGATAAGAGGCAAAAGGATAAAAAATCCAAGCTGTAGGCTGGATTGTCGTTCCTCACCCATCAGAGTGGTATCGTAAGGGCGCATACAGGCCCTCATATCTAGGTGGTGTATAAGGTTATAGAATTAAATGGAAATTATCTCGAAAAATTGATTTTTGTAGCCAAATAATTGGGGAAAAATATGATGTATTTAAAACTGCAACAAAACAAACCTTGAATAAGAAAAAAATGTGTTGCATTACTTATTAAACGTCCTTCGTATATATTTTTAATGTGTAAAATTGATAAATATTAGAATATGTAGATTAAATTGACGTTTTTCAAAAATAATTTTGTATTAAAATTGGTATATTTTTGTAAATTACGGCACGCTGACTGGCAGAAATCTCGTTCTATCGCCAACTTTTGGCTCAAATCTGAGGTTCACTTTCTCGCTATCTTCATCGCCGACCTCAAGGAAAGTATTCCAGTCTACGAGAAAATATAGACCGTTTCTTCGTTTAGTTGGTAGAACAGGATCCGGTGCACGAGTGGTACCACCAAAGGATTCTTCCAGCGCCATTAGATTTGTGCTTGCAGATGTCGATGACTCCGGAGCTGGTGTCAACGCATCCCGGAAGTTTGAACCGTCTTTCGTGGAATCTGAAGTTACTGGGCTCATGGTTGTAGTCGTTGTCGTTGTTGAGGAAAAGTCTACAGATTCTGCCGACAAGATCTTTAGTAAATTGGTGTTCAATTTTATTTTCATTTATTTTTTATGTTATATATATTCGTGAATAAAATTTTCATGCACTATAGTAACAAATGCGACGATCACACAGTGATTAAAAACAGTGATAAATATTATAAAATTACAATAAATTCCGCAACTATTGATGCACAAACTTGAGATATAAATTAAAATAATTTTAAAAAAGAATTAAACATACAAGAAATTAAATTTGGACAAAGATAAAAAGAATGAAGTAAGAGCTAATATATAGGGTATCTCATACACACACGCGCGCGCGCGCACACATACATACACACACACACAATGAACAAGAAACGTCAGATAATTGTTTTAATAATTTAAATATTTGGTCCAATATATAAATAATATCCAATTGAATAAACTATTTAATGCTTGTGGCAGCCCGTGACGTTGACGTTTAATTGAAGCAACTTCATTTTTTTTCCGTGGTGGTGTAAACATATATTCGTAGAAGACAAAATCATCTTTGAATTCCATCTTTACCATTCGGAAGAAGAGTAAAGTAGATTATACATTTCATTCGCTTATCCATCACGTGATTGGTAGGAATGACGATGACATCGAGCTACGAACCGGTTCGCGTGCGAACACACGCACCCAGCATTCACATGCAACATCACATGCAACGCGCACTGTTTCAGAGACAAGCACGCAGGATGAAAGTTGTATATCTAGTTGACAGTGTAACGCGTATGCGCGTAAGGAAAAGTCTGCGTGCAAAAATCCTCTTTGAGAAATATTGCTTAGATAAATTGCATGCCAAAACATATCAAAATTTATCATGTTGCGTTAGTCTGCAGTTTTATTTAGATGTAAAAGCTGAGATTTCGCAATTTTATTTCGTTCGGATTACGTAAATAATATTTACCATTATATTATTCGACGCGAATGAAGCCGTAATATAATTGATTTAAAATCTTCTTTTATGCAATTTATTATACGCATCTTCAAATCTTGTTAATATAGACTTAATTATCAACATGTATTAATTAAATATTGCGTAATTGAAATTGCAAGTATTCAAGTTATTCCAGATTTGCTGTTAATGCACAATACTTTGTTTAATTTAGAATACGAACAATGATATAACCTGCATGATTATCTATCGCATGTGGTTTATTATCATTTATTAATTTAATTGCAAAAATTGCTAATTTATTTTATATTTTCTACGGCGCGGTGTTCCTGATTAATTCATAAAACAATAATATATTATTATACTAAATAATTAGTTAATTAATATATGCCATTTTAATACTTGATGATTTCTTTTACGCTTATCCTTGTAATTTAGATTTGGATTTGGCAGACAGTTACGAAATACAAAGCGAGAAGCGAGGTATATAGTATAGAAGCGAAAGAAGATATAGCCAGAGAAAATTAGGCCGAGTGAATGTACAACAATATAAAAACAGTGTATTTAGTAACGACGTCTTTTAGAATAAATCAATTTAATCGGGAGGTTGCATAATGTTTTCTCCCATATTGGTTAACATATGTCTGATCCTCGCCAGACCCTGAATAATATTCGTCCAACCCAGAATTCCAAAGTGCCCAAAATGGATATGCATAAATTTTTTTATACCGCTCGGCGTTGTCGTCGCCGTCTTCGTCGTCGTCGTGGCATTCGCGAGAGCTCGATCGCCATTGGTGGTGATTTCAACAATTTCTTCCGGATTTTGTTGTCTTTTTACTTCATTTTTTACATCTCTTTCTTCGTTGTAAATTCTAATTATCTCTTCTAGACTCAACGGATCCGGTCCATCCTTTAGAGTTTTTGTGGTAGTGAGCAAATCATCGGCTATTTTTCGCACGTCCTTTGCGTTTGCTTTTCCTTCCTGAACCAATCTGATTTTGTTTAAAAGTTGATTGATTTTCATTCTTTGTCCTTCGTCCTTGACATAGACCTCGTGAGGCTTGAATATGTGAATCTTGGTCGTCTTTGTTGGTTCTATATCCTCCATCTTTGGTGTCGTTTTCGATGTCTTGCGGGATATGAGGCCTATGTTCTCCAGGATCTGCCTCATGTTATCTGGAACAACCTCGATCAACGACGGCCGTTCCGTTGATGCCGACATGGCCTTTTTCTGTCTGCTATCGCTGACTCCAAGCCCGAATTTTGCTAAAAATTCTTTCATATCCTCGTTTTTTATCTTAGATGTTGGTAAAGGCTTGAAATTGGTATAAGAATTTGTATTAATAGTTGACTTTAGCGTGGACATTGTGGTCGTTACTAGATTGGATGTTTGCAAACCAAATCGTTGAAAGAACAATTGTACGTCAGGTGTTAAATTGTTCATGCCTTTCCTGATCTCTGAGACAGGACTCTCGAAAGTGTTTTGAGCGGTTATCGATGGTGAATGAGGCACAACAGCTGACAAACCAGAAGAAGTTGTATAGACTAAACCGCTACCATTAGAAATTTCAGATTTTATCTCCAGACTTTCTTTGTTTTTTTTAAATATGTCTTCCACATTCGTAGCATTTTCCGGTCGAAGTCCAATCGAGGCAAGTAGTTCCATTACTTCCGAACGCATTGTTGTTGTTGTTGTTGTTGTTGTTGTTGTCTCTCTCTCTCTCTCTCTCGTTGTGATTCTGCGAAAACCTCCGGAGTTTAGAATGTAAGTGGAATTATATTTTAATTTCTCAGAAGAAGAAGGAGAAGAAGAAGAAGAAGAGGAGAAGGGCATTGGTGTTACGTAAATAGGAACTGGTTGTTCAGCATTAACGATTGGTATCTTTTCGGATGTTGTAATTATCTCTGGAATGTAATTAATTTTGCTAATCGGCGCAGACGGAGCCATATTTTCTAGTGAGGTTGTGGTCGAAAAAGGCGCGTGCTTGTCGTGAATTCTTTTAAAGAACATATCTGGAAGTTTTGTTAACGTTGCGGTACTTTGCGTCGTTGGCGGATTATACAGCCTTTCGTCAACAGATAAAATATTTTCATTATATTTTAAAGGACGGGACGTGTGTGTGATTTCTGGTCCCAAATTAAGCATTGAAACATTTTTCTTTATCTTTACCGTTCCAGGAGGGATAGTTGTCGCACTCGTACTATACACTATGTAGACTTCTTCGTTCTTGGTTAATAAAGACTCTTGAAACACTGGTCGCCTAGTGGTAGTTGCTGGTTCTTCGGTAAAGATTGGTCCTTTTTGTAGATTTTCCAAGTTGAAGCTAAATTTCATTGGTGAATCAAACTTTAATGTTTCTTTCACAGATATGTTCGAATGTGCTTTCGAATACGTTTCTTTGTGATTCTTATATCGCGTTTCCGCAAGTGGGTTTTCTTCCGGCAAGTTTTTCTCTGGGGGGGGAGCATATGTCGCTATAAAATTTTCAAGAGATTGTTTATCATGCTGCGTTTCTTCTATAAGTGCGTTTGCCTGTAGTTTTTTGTTTCTCCACTCTTCCAAGTTTTCTGGATTGATAGTAGGATCCGCAATTAATTCAACTATCGGCGGTTTGGTATATAAATCTTTCATGCTTTCTCTTGCGTCTTCTGCCTTATAAGGCAAGACTACCATCAAAGCTTTTTGGTAAATATTTCTTGCTTCCTCGATTGTCGTTTTGTTCTTGTATGTCTCGAGATCTTTGGACGTAATGTTAAAAAGAATATCAATTATCTCTTTTCTAGTAAGATGTGGCAAAGTAGCGTTTTGATGAATCAATTTTTCGACTTCCTCGATCGTTCGGTTGATTGAGCTCTCGACTTCAATCCTTGACGGAAGATCATTGCAATGACATAAGCCGATGACGATCAGCATACAGAATAGCACAATCTATGAAAACAATAGTACAATAATTATACGAATTATAAACAAAAAACATCGAGAGAGAGAAAAAGAGAGAGAGAGAGAGAGAGAAAGAGAGAGACACTAAATTTTTATTTTAGCTGCTATACAAATTAAATAAATGAAAAAGTTGTTAATTTTCTAATAAGAAAAGGAGATTAAAAAATCTTAGAAAATATATGTATGATTAATTACCAAGAAAAATATCTACATATTGGCTTGTAAATAAATTACTTAGTTTGTTAAAAAAAAATTAAATTAAAATTAATTACACGTTTTAAATCACATATTTCTTAATAATAAGTTTATATATCTATTTATTAATATAAGTACATCTATTCTTTTGTCTTACAAATTAATTGATATTAAATACACTACGTATTAAATGTATTTAAAAAATCTATTTTAAAATATTTTGGTACTATTATCTTCATAATTAGATACTTGATTGATATTTTTATTTTATATGCCTAAATTGTTATCTTTAGATATCTAAATCATATTTAATATAAACATAATATAGTATACATAATTTTTTATAAATATACAACGAATTATTAGAAACTTGATGTACATTTTACGATTTGTTTCAAGGTACATATTAACCCTCAGTTACCTTACGTTTTTACACTCCGATACTCACCAGGGTCTCAGAGACCCATGCCGTTTTCTCCAGCTTGTGTCTTCAAGACAAATGTATCAATTTTAAGTTATTTTTATTTAATTGATGCGTCTTTAAAAGATCTACAAGACTGTGCCAGGTAAATTATTCCAAGTTAAAAAATATAAATGTTATTTAAAAAAAAAGGAAGACGTGTTTTTCTGAAAAAGCGAAAAACTTTGCTTTTTTTCAAATTAATGTAGTACTGACTAAAAAAAGATACAAGGGTTTTATGAATGTCTTAAAAACCCTGCACATTTTAACAATGTGCAGGGTCTCTCAGATCCTGGTGAGGTAACTGAGGGTTAAGTAATATTAACATAATTATAAAAATAATTTTTATTTAATTTTAATAAATATAACATCATTTTGCGAGTGTTTTTAATGTGCTTACAGATCTAAAAATTAATTAAATATGCGCAAAAAAATTATTTTATATAGATGTTATTCATTCTAAGCGCAAAACATTTACTCCAATAATATATAAGCGTTGCTTGTGCTCAATTACGTAAAGAAGAATGAGTTCAAGATGTATGTCGAAGTTGTTTTTCATATTCATGAGCAAATGTTGCAAAAGGAGCCTTGACTAGATTATTGATGTCAAAGAGTAACTTGGTTAATTCTCACAATCCTGATTCTTTCGTAACATCTACATTATACTCGCGATCCTACTTCATTCTTTCAGATATATGAAGTAGTGAAATTTGTGACTAATGTAAGAACATAAATCTTTTCTCGATGTGTCTTTTTTAGATTTTCTCTAAAATACTAGATTTATAAATGTAATAGTCTTCTCTGCAGAAATATATGGATTGTAATAACAATATAATGGAGCTACTTATTTTATAGTTCATCGTGAAACGTAATTTTTTTTCTAAAGTTTACTTTAGATTATTTGTAATTTATGTCAAAAATTAGGATAAAATTTTATTTATAATTTCATGTATTATGTAGTACTATAAAGATTTAAAGAATCGGAACACATATATATACACACTCATAAACAATAAATGCAACCATCGTGGTTGTATATAAAGCTTTTGAGAAATAAAGTATAGTGATCATTATATGAAGACGAAAAATATGCTTAACGAGTGTATAGCAAAAACATAGCCGGAAAGAGTTAACTTTCACTGATCTGATGTCGCGCGGTGTCAAAGAATGTTTATTACTGGTTTTTGCTGTAAAAGATCATAATATTTATTAATAAACTTAGAAATGCGGATGTTAACATACACAATAGAATGATATGGTTAATGCATATGTTTTACTTTACCTATATATGTAATTTCTTTTATCAAGAAATTATTGGACGATTAAACCATTTAGTAATGTATGGTTTTTCGGAGAATAAAAAGTAATTTCAAACATTTATGCTAGCGTATTACTGATTCTCTGAAATAATTTAATATTTATCTAAATAACGTTTAAAGTATTGGAATAATAGCGGTAATAGTGCAACGGCTATCGCAATATAGCTTTCTTCTTCATAAGAAGATAAAACTAATGAAACTTTAGAGTGATATTATATACTTGGCGATATTTTATCGCATCGGCGGCGGGAGGAGATGCAACAATTATCTACGGAAATGTAGGTCCTTTTTTTTGTAAAATATCTATTTTCGCATAATATTCTAAAGTATTCAAATGTTGTTGAATCGTATTATCGTGTTTAACAGACCGACAAGTCGCAACGTAATAACTGCATCATCCAATATTTAAATTTCAAGAAAAGACATTTACTTTAGTGCGTGAAAAATTGCGCTTTAACTTGAAATAATTCTACAGCATAAATCACTTTGAACGCACTTTGGACAGTTTTTGCACATAACGTATATTGATGCACCTGGCGTTGGACAACAATTCGGGTAGCACATGCAGCAACATGTAACATGTATTTGCGTACAGAGCTTAATAATACTTAATACTTTTTAGCGACAGAAAATGCGTCATTCGGTTAACAACATTCGAAAACTCACCATTATGCCAACCAATCGCTCGGGCACGTAGTCGACAACTGACTGAGCAGCGAAGGCCTACTTTCAAACTCTCACTCTATCTTACTCACTTGATTCTCCTTAGCTGCTCTGACGCACAAATACGCGTCCATCTGTTCACTTTGCCAGTCAAAAAAGCTGAGCATTAAAATCTACTAAATTTGAAAAATGAGAAAAAAGGCATCGAAATGTAAGGCTCGATATCGATATATTTTGATCGAGTCAACTTTCGATGCTGTAAATATCTATAATATATAATATCCCTGTCGCTTATGCTATATAGCTTTTTAATGTATTAAATATACATAAAGATTATTTTGGTGCAGTAATCATTTCTCGACAATAGCGAAATTTGAATTTATCTAAATAACCTAAAATTGCCAAGAACTAAAATAAAATATATGACAAATTGCGCGTGTGTTTCTCATCAATAGATATTGATATTGGCTTAGATATATAATATTTTATGGTTAATTCAATAATGTCAAAGATTGATTTAATATGGTAAATCAATTTTTGACAATATTATAAAAAAAGAAGAAGAAGCACTCATACTTGGATAATTTTCTTGATCACATAAGAAGGAAGAAAGTTTTCTTTGAACGACAGGAAAATCGGATTATTTGTCTTTCATAAACATATTTTAGCTCTTATATGTATACATACGTATATTTTATTCCATTTATAGAGTAAACCTGTATGAGTCTCTTGTTATTACTTTTATTTTTAGTCTTATTTTTATATATTACTTATTCTCCTTAGATCAGATTGTGTACATACTTTGTACATTTTGTATTTTATCTATATTAAATTTGATTATACCGACTTTTGGTATTCAAGCTATTATATTATACAAATACATTGATTGCCAATGGAATAACTCGAATCTCGTGACGATACGTATCCTATCGATTGTTGATATACAATTATTTGATAAAATATAAAGGAAAAAGTTTTATTAATTGTCTAGTAATATTATTAATACTAAAAGTGTTATTTAGTTTTTATATTATAATTGATGTTATTGTTTTGCATATTATTACTTACAATTAGACTCTTTGGCAGACATATACATATTACCTTATGCTTAATGTAATTATCTTATTTGTTAATTTATTTGATAAAATTAAGTATTTAGTTTTAACAATTATTTAATTAAAATATTATTGTTATAATATATTATGTATATGTAATACGTGTTTCTCAGTCATTAAAGTTCATTACGATATATCGATACATGGTATTGCAGAGCAATACCGTTCTGCTGCAATGTTAAAAACCAGCAAACATTGTTTGATTTCATCAAATTGTCATCAAAAGGCCACAAATTAAAATTTACAACAATGATTTTTATACTTTATTAGCCAAAGATGAAAAATTTTATACATTTCAAATATTGTTTTAATACTTTATATGTATTATATATATATACTTAATATCATTGATTTTTCATGCCAAAAGTTCTTTGAGAATAATTATTAAATAGTAGCAATTAAATAATAATAAATTGATGACAAATATATGTATAAGAATACAAAAATCTTAAAAATAAGAATTGATTAAAAAATATTTGATAACGCCATCACATTTTAATATAAATTTCATTATGCGGTTTTGTTTGACTTTGTTTTGTTATTAAATGCAATCTTAATTGGACAGTGAGTTGAACTTTGATAAAGAATATCAAGTATGTATACATACATGCTGCTGATGATGAAAAAATGTTGTTAATGAAAGAGCGACTCATCGATGTTTCTGAGTAAAGCCTTGCAATGATGATATATATAATTATACACGTCTTTCGTTTTCAATTTTCGCTAAAGAAATTCCACTATAATAACGACAGCGGCGGTAATTAAACTTCAACGAGATTATAGGAATTGAAAACCCAAATGATTTATTCTTCCTGGAATTGCGGTTCGACCTCTTCAGTTATTGCTTCACTTAACGATGTCTAGTTATATGTAAAATAAACACGATTGAGATAAGATGTTATAAAGTAATACGTACGCCATCAGATATAAATTTTCTTATATAATTGAGGCACATTCAATTATTTTTCTTTTTTATGCTGTTTCAAGGCTTTCTTCTGGTTATCGTCAAAATATTAATAAAAGAATTATAAATTAACATGTTAACAAGAATTTTATAATACTAGACACCACAGACGCGCGCTTCGCGCGCGCTATTTAACTTTAACATTATGCTATTATTATTACACTATTAACTTCTTGATACACATAACTGTCAAAATATACGATGACAGCTGCAAATAAAGTAAGCGCAGCGAGAGAACCGCGAGAGATTTACACGTTGTTTGCAAATTTGTCGGCTAACGTATATTATTTAATTAATTAAAATATTTTTAAAATAAAACAAACCAGCGCATTATATGCAGTGCCCGTACAAAGTTTATGGAGTTGTACCGAATTATCGTTGACGTCCCTTATACTGCTGCATTAGCTATATGTAGTTTAGAAGTGTTTGTGTTAGAGTTGCTGCATTGCGCAACGGCCTCGCTAAATCGCTTCTACTGTCATATATTTAGAGAAGCATTGTTACAAATAGTTTCTGTAACGTATTGATGTTTTTGTTACGAGATGATTATATCATCGTAAAATTTGATCGATTATCTAATTCCTTGTTTACATGCCAAATGCGATAGAGTGTATAACTTTTAAATTTGTATAATTATTTAATCCTGAGCTTGTTAAGACTAACAATAAGAAACTTATCGTAAATATATTGATGCCATGCTGGTGTCATATATATATGGATAGGAACGTAATGAAGAGACTGTAGCACGTCTTACAAACATAAAAAATAATATATATATATTCTTTCAACAGACAATACTTGTGATAATAAATCGGAATGCAATTATAATATTGAAAGCACAAATATTCACTAGTGTTAAATTCAAGAATTTGATTTATAGAACGCATTTTCTAATTTTGAAAAAAGAAAAATATAATTTTTAGGTAGCAGGATGACATCTAAACACGTCTTATAATGATGTATTATTATTGACGTTAGAGATGTCATTAAGATGTTATTAATACGTCATTTGACGTCATTCTGCTCACTTTGCTAATTATATTATTAAAATACTCTGTATTATAGTAATAAAAATTAATCTTCTTTTCTCCTCGATTAAATCTCAATTATGCTCTAAAGAAGAAAAAAATATGAATAATATTAAAATGCAAATCTAATTTATAATATTATTTTATATTCTGCAGAAGGTTAAATTTTGTCCCGGTGAAAATTTTTTCTCATTGAAATGTAAATTTTGTAATTTTTACGTATTAGTTTTTCTGTATTAATTCAAATTAATGTTACGTGTAATTTCTTACTAATGCTAAACGAATAAAATGCTTGCCGTGTTATTCGTCAAACAGTTTCTAGAAATAGTTCGAGTACGTTGGAGTTGTAGGAAAAAATCAAAACAGAATTGAAAAAATCATTTTATATTTCAACCGATTTTAATTGAATAAGTCATAAGAAAAAGAAGAATTGAACATTTTAACATAATCGTACAATTTTAAATATATTGCTGTACAGTGGTAAATTATATAGGTATACTTATATCCGTATGTACACAAGACATTCAGTTGAATCTCAAAATTAGTTTGCTTTTATTGCAATGTACCGTAATTATTATATACTATAATCAATATTTACCATGTGCACATGGCAAATGCCATTATGTAAGCAAAAAGTTTGTTATCAGTACCGTTGATTGTCTGCTGTTTATGATTTCCTTACGCTTTCTTTCGAACACGCATCGTACAGAATGTCTCCAAATTCTTGTTATGTTTCTTTCTGATAAAGTTTGATTAATTTTAAATCAATTTAAAAAAAAAAATTTTTTATTTAGTATATTTATCTCACAATATGTCAATATTTTAAATAGCTTGGTTAAAAATTCTATTTTTATAAATAGTTTGCTTAAGCTTTATTGAAGAATAAGATAACTTACGATTTGTATGTACTATGTATTAACAGCTTGGATATATGTATACATACATATAATTTGTTGAAAATCTTTCATATTTGTACGATATTTTTGTTAAAAACAATTCAAAGAATTTGGAGATTTCTTTGCACATAGGAACGCGACAATCTTGGTCGCCAAGAGAAAACTGAGAGATGTACGTCTTTCGCATTTCGGTTCAGAGATACTATAGCTATAGCTATAAGACATCTTATAGCTATTAGTTACAGCTATATTAACGTTGATGGCAGAATCTGCTCAATGTATTCCTTAGACCGTCGTGAGACAGGTTAGTTTTACCCTACTGATGACCGGTCATTGCGATAGTAATCCTGCTCAGTACGAGAGGAACCGCAGGTTCGGACATTTGGTTCACGCACTCGGTCAAGCGGCCGGTGGTGCGAAGCTACCATCCGTTTTGTAGTTTGAAACTTTAGTTATAGTATCCAAACGTTTATTTCGATATATTTTTTTAAAGATATCCAGACATAGGTACGTGTCCAGGCATTGGTACATTTAACTACTCTTAAGTGTCCCGGCAAAGAAATAAAAATAAAATAGAAATGAGAATAGTCTCTAAAAATGTGTCCTGCATATGCAATGTATATGCTGTAACTTATTGGCTTTTTATGTTTCCTCCACTTCCATCATTTCTCTTTTGTTTCTACAAACTTTTTAAGTTACCAAACTTACTTGTCTTACCTTTTTCTCGCGAGAATCTCATAAAGATGAAAAGGGGATGACTGGTCCAAAAGTTCTTGGGCGAAAAACTTTGTAAAAAGAAATGAACGCTTTTATCTTTGTCATGTAATCTTATTTTATCCATATCGGCACTCTAACTCTTCTCCGTTTCATTAACGTCGATTGTTATATGAGACAACCAATTTAGCAATTTTAGTTTTATCTTTAACATTATTGTGCCTACTTTTTATACTGTTAAATAAAGAAACGTTGCGTAATTCATTGTGCGATTATCCGTTTCCTGAGATCGCGTTATGTTCGACCTTTTCTTGGGAAAACTGATTTGCCGATTTTCTGTGTGAAGCAAGCAACGACTTTTTTCTATAACACATAACATATGCTATGCTAGCAAAACATATCCTTCGTTTAGATATTTTAATAATAATAATAATTTTAATATAGATGCGTATAACTCTTACTTACTTATACGTATATGTACGCAATTAAAAAGAGAAATAAAAAAATCAAATTTATTAATACGGTTAAAACTTAAAACGTAAGTTGCATTAATTTTTGCATAAATCCTTTTGATGATTCAATTAAGAATTGTGAATACTGAAATTATTTCAATTATAGCCATTTTATATCGAGATATTACATATAAAATTATAGGTTTCTATAAAACTCATTTTATATAACCACAATATTGGACTTTGAAATAACGCAGATGTTTTCTTGCAAAATGTTAATATTACATTAATGTTGGCATTACTATCATATTATTGTATGTCGATATTTAAATCTGTTAGATTCATCGTATATTCATAACGAAAAATTTACCAAAGAGAGATTACAAGAAATAAATAGTATCTATATATGTAAATCCAAAACTTTAAAATTAATTATAATCATATTACTACTTTTGTTTTCATATGTATTTACAAAAAAATCTGAAGTCTGTTCATACCTTAACCAACGCTAGCCTAAGTATGTGTGACATGAAAGAAAATTAAAAGCAAAGAAACATATATTCTCAAACGCATCGATAATAATAATACTGGTATAATACTGGTGTTTCCTATCGAAAAATATATGTACATATGTATACCCGCGCGCGCGTGTGTGTGCGTGTGCGTGTGCGTGTGTGATATAAGAAAAAAAATACATATTTTTAGAACTCATGCACAATGAGAGGAAAAAGGAATAAAAAATTAAACATAGAGGAGAATTGATAGTCGCATCTTCTTTCAAGCACGGAAATCCCCGTTTTTTTTTTTAAAATTCTTGTTCCTTATTTCTCTCATTGTGCATGAATCCTTATCCATTTTATTATTAATTGCAATGTGTAAATTAAGAAAAAGAGAAAATAACATATAAAAATAAATCTTTTCTAATCCACTTTTCAACTTTTGCGCATGTAGAATTAAATAAAAGATATATAATCAAATAATATGTAGATATATTAAATATCAACTATGTACCTATACAAAAAAGGTATATAGTATTAAATAAACTTTAAAAATAAAAATATATATTGTAGTATTCAAATAAAATTTCTGTTTAATAAGGTTTTTATAAAGCTCTTAAAAAACAAAGCTTCTTTGAAAGAAAATACATTATTCTTCAAATTACCTTGCATCAGAGGAAAGAGACCATATTTACTTTCTGCATAAGTTTAAATACAATTTAAATTAAAGTTAAGAAATTATATTTATTAATTTAAGAGCTAAATAATATAATCCGGTTAAAATAGTAGAATTTAAAAGTCCTCACAGTATATAAGAGAGTCTTTTTAAACAAAATTAATATCAATTTTTAATATTAAATAAATTGTAATTATTGATATTATGACTAAAAAAAGAACAGAATAAAGGTCGGAGAAAAGCATTTGGTGTCGTCGCATGTACATACATACGAGATGTTCTTCTATTTGAAATATAAATGTAAGGGAGACCGGGGCGAAGTCGTCACTATTTTTTCGATGCCGATTTTTTAACAACAAAACAAATAATTTTAGTAAAATGTGGTATACCGTTGTAAAGAGTGAACCCTTGGCTACAAAGAGTGACGCCAAAAATAGCCTGTTTCGCCACCCTTGAAATCCGACTTGAATTTGGTGCTAAACGACAGTTATATATAAAACATTGATCCTCTAAAAGTTTCTCTCTCTCTCAGATTGAGCCCATTCATTATCTTCAAGATATGAGGGGTCAAAGTTCGCATTGTGCATCAACGTCCTTATCAACTGTTCTGACCCATTTCAGATGATGCTTGATTAGCGTAAGTGCCCATGCCTCTCACGATTTGGGGTGCTTGATTAGCGTGAATCTCCGTGCCTCTCACGATTTGGGGTGCTTGATTAGCGTGAGTCCCCGTGCCTCTCACGTTGCATGAACCATGTATACGTTTTGATGTACTCCTTTAACGCTTTTTAGGAATGGTTATTGACACATTGCATATATCAGGGTTGGGTATATCGATTCCATTGTATTGTCCATAGCCGAGATACCATATAATTGTCATTGTATGGCTGCAACATCCGACAGTACGTGAACCGCTCTCGCAAGTACAATAATATTCGACAATCGCGTTTCTACCAGATATATCATTGTCTGCATGCTAACACAATGACGTGATGATTTTTCCCGCTTTGATACCGAGATTTCATGTAAGCTTTCACAGGCAGCAGATCTGTGATGGCACAATGCGAATTTTGACCCCTCATATCTTGAAGATAAAGAGTGGGCTCAATCTGAAACTTTTAGAGGATTAATGTCTTATATATAACTATCGTTTAGCACCAAATTCAAGTCGGATTTCAAGGGTGGCGAAACAGGCTATTTTTGGCCTGTTTTTGGCGTCACTCTTTATACGGACATTTTTGGTCTACGCCGTGTCGCTTTGTTCAACTGGTATAGAGTAAAAACGACAAAGGTGCAAAAATTGAAATGTTAAAATTATCGGGGCGGAGTCGTCACTCCATTCTCGGACAGGATTTTAAATAAAAATTCATAATTCCGATCATGAAAAATGATAGGATACATTTTATTAATTATTTTTTAATAGAAAAATGGAAACATTAATTAAAAACAAAATAGCGGAAAATAATTACAAGAAAAACGCATGCATTTATGCGCCCTACGCTCGCACGAAATGCACTGTTTCTCGTCAGCTCTATTCTCTGTTATCTCTGAGCACACGCAGCATGCATTACTCTTCAGAATCACTTATCTCGAGATTCGGAGAGAAAATAATATTTAAAATATTAAAAATTTTCGACGCGCAAAAAATTTTAATTCTGACCTCCGAAAACACGTTTGTCTTAATGAAAATCACAACATGGCATATAATCTCACTAAACTCCGTTGGTCACATAGGTACTATAAGCAGTGTTTACAATATTAATGGCGAGTTCACGCAACATACAGATTTCGAGATAATTGTAGTGACGACTTTGCCGCCTGTCTCCCCTATAATATAAGTATATAAATATACATTTTATGAATTTACAATAGTAAACAACTGTTTCTCAAGCTGATTCATACTTTTAATTAGCAGACACACGGTTTTTTATTTACAATTAATTTGTGATTCACTCAACATGCTTTTTAGGAATTTTTCTGTAATGTATATTTTACAACATGTGCAAGAGAGAAATCGTTATTATTTATACGTACAAAATATTTGTGCACCATTTTCTCGCAACGTGGCGTTGATATGTCCTAGATAAAATACTATTAAAATATGCCTTGCAAATAAATTATCTTCCAAATATAATAAATGATTTTTCAGGCCTATACATAAACAGGCATAATCTGGATTTACCTTATTCCTTATTGCTTAGTGATTGCATTTTTCTTATATTGTCTTCTTTTTTCTTTTCAACAGAAGTAAAAATCTAAAAAATAATACGAAGAAATTGAACAAATAAATTGATGATATTATTACTGTGTAACCGCGCGCGCGCGCGCGATACCACGTTGCGACATAACAGATAAAAAGGTAATAGAACAAAATGCGTTAATTCCTTTTATATCATTTGTCTATAGCTTACACGTCCTACTATCGATACATATTATTCGATTGTAAATACGCCTTTAGAACTAAGAAATAGTTATCAAAACAGAACGATACATTTTTCAGTATAATTATTGCACAGCTATAGTCTTTTCAGTATTATTTTTCTTTTTTTTACGAAATAATACGAAATAATATACGTCCATATTTACAAACTATGTACATACAATAACGAATAATAAAATTCGACAAGTTTCCTAATCTTTATCACAGAAGAAAAGCAATAATGTACATACATATAC
The DNA here is from genome assembly GCA_030770255.1 of Temnothorax ravouxi. Classification (NCBI taxonomy): domain Eukaryota; kingdom Metazoa; phylum Arthropoda; class Insecta; order Hymenoptera; family Formicidae; genus Temnothorax; species Temnothorax ravouxi. The sequence continues at coordinate 32,621 of JASTWP010001716.1, read as the reverse complement.
AATAGTATCATATACATATAATGATCTAAACAAACTTTCTATATTGATCGACATATATGCATGTAGGTATAAGCCAATTATTTTTCTCTTCTTTTTTGAAAGTACTATATTTTATGAGAAGGAGCATAAAATTAGTATGTAAATTATTTGAAAATTATTTGATAATAATTGCATAATATGTGTGTATAACATGACGCTTTAAATTATTGTTTAATATAAAATATATGCAATAACTTGGAGGAAATCATTGCATCGACTCTGTTCTCTTTTCTTGCAAGAGAGGATTCATTTTCCGCAATGATAATTGCTCTTTACGAGCCAACTATTAATGAAAATAAAGAAAAACGAAATTTGCGTAGCCGGCCTTGCAGATATTTTTGTTGTACTATATTACGATAATTACGTTGATTAAATTTTTTGTCAGTGTTGCGACATATATATTGCCCGTTATTTAACTGAAATAGTAAATATGTATGTTTCTTACTGGCGATTGTGTAAATATCGATATCAAAAATGAGTAACCATATTTCTTTTTTACAATTGTTATATTTGATATTTAAGTGACAAAAAGAATTTTTTAAATAACAAAATGTAACAAACAAAACTAAAGCATTTCGGTTAGTTATACAATAAGTATAAAACTAAAATTGAAATTTTATTATTAAAATCAATAGTTTTCAATGTTTAACAAGCAAAGTCAATAATCCAGTTAAAGTTATTATTGCGATTAATCATTTCTGATGAAAATTGGAACTGCTTAAGTTTGCAATAGCCGAAGGCGAAGATTATTAGTAACAACGTTATTGAGCATTTTCTCTTTACCGTACATACTAAATATTTTCTTAATCAATTACCGTGACGATAAAATTGGCAAAAACAATTAGCGTGGCATTATACATACATATAATTGTGCCACGTTCGATTGTAAATATGTAACTGCAACTAAAGATCGAAAACATTGTACAATTCGTCGCTATTGCCAATTATCCAATATTGCGGGTAATTATTCGTGCGTGTTGTTATACACGTGTGAAACGGCAAGTTAACGCTAATATTTCACCGTCACCAAACGATCGACGCGAAACACAGATACAACGTTAATCGACAATTACTGAAGATTGTATTATTATCGATTCTACACATATATTTGAATGACTAGATTCTAGATCGGTGTTACGAATATCACGGGGACTTGAGATATTGATATTATTGATGTGATTTTTGCTGAAAACAATTAACGCGACTAAAAAACAAAAGATATATAAATAAACGCGCGTATGCTCATTGAACTTTTGAATAAAGGCTCACAATCGCTACTTCGCCATTCTGGAAGGTGAGTTCTTTCAACCGTTTCTCGCTTCGTTTATCGCTTGATCAAAGGAAATCAACATTCGCGTGACGTTTAGAAACAGAAAATACTGAATCTGTCTAACAAGAGTTGGCGACGATTTGTTCGTAAATCCTGTTTAGTACAACATATCCGAATAGTAACTTTCGCAAATGAGAGAATCCTTAAGTAGTAAGAAATTAACTATCTCTCACTCCCTCTCTCCCTCTCCTTTTTCTCTCCCTCTCTCTCTCTCTCTCTCTCTCTCTCACTCTCTCTCTCTCCGATTGGAAGTAACAGTTATCACGATAAAAACGAGAAAGAAAGCATGTACATACATATATACCTACTTACATATTTGTAGTCACAACGTTGCGTTTTTTTCAACAATGTTGGTTCAATGGCAAACATTATTTGGAACAAATTAATCTCGATATTACCTACATAAAAATTAGATCCTCAAATCGCCGAGTTGCGTTCACAATACGTCACGATATAATTCGTTTTCGTGTAATATATTCTCGACAATACTGTTGTTGTGACTTGTGTCGTTATACCAATTACGCATAGCCTTTTCTGTATGGCAGAAGATAATCAAACGTTTAAAGATTTCATCCATAACAATTACAGTCCTGAGAAAGTTTTTAATTATATTATTTATAAGATGTTAATTTCGTACTATCAATGCCGATGAGATATTAATAAAATCAACAGTGAAAAATAACGTGGCAAAAACTTTATGTTTGCATTGGCTATACGTGGGTTAAAAGCAACTTTTGATATTCGTAACTAAAGTGTAAACGCAATACGCGACGTAGCAAAGATTATACTCTTTCAACAAGTTATAAAAATACAATGTAACGTTATAATATATGTATCCATGTATACCACAAGTACCAGTTTATGCATTTAACTGTTGATGCAATCCGTGCTCAACTAAAATTTTTAAAGACATAATTCACAAATTAATATTTAGCCACTTAAAAATATGTTTTTATCTTTGTTGCAAGATTGTGTATAGACCACGTCTAATAGAACATTATCCTTTATAATCTTGAAATTCAACATTATCAGTATCTCAATTATGAGAGACGTACATGGCATAATGCCAGCCGATTGGAACTTGCCCGGAATTACAAAGATAAAATTCAACGTGGGAATTCCACACAACTTATTATATACCCAAAACAAAAATAATCAAGTAATCTCATTCGTTTGATCGCAATCAAAGAGAGCGAACGTATGGATTCAACATAATAAATCTTCATATATGTCTTCATAATATGTATATTCGCTCCGTGCGTTTCAGGTCGCGCCATCTACCGCTATCGCCATGAAAATAAAAGTGGAAACAACGAGATATATTTACAGGCAGTTTGCCAAAAAAAATATAAAAAACAACTTTAACGTGTGATTATTACCAAAGCTTCTTGTGCAATAGATGCAGTGTATTTTTTTACATTTTACTGTTAATAATTTCGGTAAGTAAAAATTGCTATACGCGCGCAATCTATGATTGTTACTATATAATTGGAGGTTAACTGCACAGCGGTATTTATGTCACTTTAATTACTGGAACTCCTATTTTTTATATCAGAAAACAATAAATAATAACTACTGCTAATTAAATATTGCTCTTAACTGATCTCAACGTGGCGAGAATGTTTTGCTCATGCGTTTCGATACGTCATGCCGCGTTTTTCGTCCACGCGATACACGTGCCCCGTTGCGAACACGCGGAACGAAAGGGGCCGCTTCGGCCGCGGCCGTCATTTCGTCTGTATGTATGTATGTATGTATGTGTGTGTGTGTGTATGTGCCAAATTTACCGAAATTTCTATAACTCTAGTACTAATCAACCAAATCTTAACGAATTATATATGAAATAGGGGTAGAAAAAACTGAAGAATATAATAGAATTAATAAAAATTGCTAATAATCAAGGGGTTCTTTTTTTTTAATGTTATTGCTCTAACTTCTGTAATTTTTTAGATATCGGAGTGTATTTTTTTTTTAATCGATAGAGTATTATGTAAGGAAGGTTGGGATTGAATTTGGCAATTATTGATAAAACAGCGGTTGTTTTTTAATAAAATTTTGAATTTTTGTAGAAATGTTTATGCTTTAACTTCCGCAAATTTGAAGATATCGATCTATTTCTAATTTTATTATATTTTTCAGTCTTTTCTACCCCTATTTCATATATAATTTTTTAAGATTTGATTGATTAAATCCAGCTTTTTAATAATAATAGCCTAGTTGAATAGGAAAATATTCCACTCTGAGTTCACTATTCTCTCACCCGAGCGCTTTCGTAGTTCGTAGCTATCCCCTCCAACCAAACGCACAGAGCGAATTGACTAGTGTCGGATTAACTACGTCTTATTAAAACGGTATCTGGACCATTCCGTATCGATCTTTTTCTCTTTTAATAACGTATAATTTTCACACACACTTTCTTTTACTTCATTAATTTTAAAACTATAGTAATATTTGTTTAATTTAACACGTTGCTCGAAACGATACGTTAATCACAAAAAACGATATTTAAACAATAACATATACTTATAGGATCCCTGTGAATATGTATCATTTTAAATAAAGAATTAATAAATAATAAATTGAATTAAGTTAAATAAATATATGTATATCATTACTTTTATATTTATAAATGAGCATTATTGTTGTCGTAGAATTAATTGTAATCTCATTTCAATTTTACTATGCGTGTATGCATATATATATTTATGGAAGTGAATTATTTTTATTGTCCTGATATACACATCTAATAAAACGTCTTGTAATATAAATATAAATATTTCATAACTAGTCATGGTCAGATTGTTTCTCAAAAATAGAACGAATTTATTGCAGAAAACATATATTGCAGGAATCATCGTAATATAGCATTATATAAAGGAAAAGCAATTCTGTCAGTAAAACCGTGCGAGATTCAGATCAAAAAGAATAAGCCATCGAAGAGGGAAAAGAGCTACATCTTCGACTTGAATGAAATTACATTAAGAGATTTACAGGACTGTGTGGGCTCTCTATCGTGTGGCTTTTCAAAGTTATATTTGTTTAGATATCCTACCAAATATTCGCAAAAGCGGTACGTCTCTTCTCTCGCAAAGTGTTCAGCAAAGTTTATCGTTCAGTCGGATTCTGCTCCTTCGTTCCTCCACGCACAGGCACGATTTTATTAATCCTCACGAAGCACGACATACTTTTCATTGGCTATGAAAGCTTACTTAAAAATCTAACTTTGGCAATACGACATAATCTATGTATATGCGTGTCTCGAACTTTATGCGAGATATATCCGGTATATTCGCGCGTGTGTTTATAGTCACCGTGAAAAAAAAACGGTGAATTCTTTTCTATCCTCTTCGTTTTCGTTTATTTGGCAAAGTGGTGGAGGATAATGTTTCGGCAGGATTATGTGTATGCGTGTGTGTGTGTGTGTGTGTGTTTTTTGTGCGTATGTATGATCATGTTTAAATTGGCGCACGCGCGCATTTATATATGATACGTATGTGAGTGTTATCTACAGAGACGTGTATTTTTCTTGCAATCGCTTAGAACCTTGGGAACATTGTTTCGTCTCAAAGACTGCTGCCAAACTCACTTGATCTTCGTCGATCAATGTGCTTTATGTATGTTTCTGAGTATATGCTCTTGGTGCGATCGTCGTATCTGAAAACAAAATGAAGCAAATCCAAAGTTACTTAACATAAACGGATTTGTTTGATATTAATGATTTGATAATATTTTGATAATATATATGTATAACTGATTGTGAGTTGTGTGTGTGTGTTGAAAAAACTTAAAATAAACTAATCTTTTAGTAAGTCTTTTTGCGCTATCAGGTAGGTAAATTATAAGTTATAAGCTTTTACTTACATACAAAATGGCACTGTACGTGGGCCATTTTGTATGCAATGGATAAATAACATACCTATATATTTGCGCATTCCATATCTTTTTAATAATTCTGTATAAAAAAAAATATTAGTACGAAGTAATTATTCTACTTTATTCGATACTAAAACTGAAGAAATAAAAACAATATAGCTTGGTAAAAAGATTCATGTACATCGTAACGTATTATACCGTAAGGTATAATAATAAAGAAATTTAATATTCTTTGTCTATTTGTCTATTTACAGCTAAATTTCCAATCTAAAACAGTACTAACAAGTAGAAAAAGGTGCAAGTAGAAACTTGCACATTGCTTCCTCATAGTTTAAGTAAGCAAGTATATAGAAACTTGTACATTGCTTTCTTATAGTTTTTAAGTGTGCAAGTAGAAACCTGCATTGCTTCCTCTATTTTAAGCTTGTATTTTATTCGATGCATAATTATTTGTATTTATTATATTTGTATTTATTATATAGTACTAATATACCAAATTAATCAAGCCAAATAGACAGATTTATAAGTAAAAGAATTATCATGTTTTAATATTACATAATATGTTTCAAACAAAAACTAGCGCATCAAAAACATTTGTTGTGTAATGGAAAGGTAATCATTTCGTTTAGTATCTTTTGATTCTCATATAGTTGTCAGTTCAATCATCGTCGCGCAACATCGCGGATGCAGCTCGTGCGAGATACGCAGTACATGTAATTGAACAGACTAATGGAGTAATTGGCGCAGGGAATGAAAATGGAGATACATATGACGCCATACATCCACGCGGATTAAATTAGGTTTAACTTATGAGTTTAACGAGATCGTTTCTTAGAACTGCGAATATAACGTTTTCGTAATAAATTCGAACTTATACTCAACTTATCCTGCATTTTCTATCTTTACTCTTCTATTACACTGTTCAACAAAAAATTACTTTTTTTCGAGCACAAGAACGAGAATTATATATATATATATATATATATATATATATATATATATATCTATATCTATAAAGGAAGATGTCCTGACTGACTGACTGACTGACTGACTGACTCATCAACGCCCAGCCCAAACCCCTGAACCGAATTTTTGTCAAAAGTATATGAAATAGGGGTAGAATTTTCCGGGGAGTGCCACTATGTGTATAGTTTTTCGTTACCGATTTTCTGGAAACCGGTTTTTCTAATTCTTTCAAATTTTCGGGAAATAATTCACCAAATCTCAAAGAATTATAGATCAAACAGGGGTAGAAATTTCCGGGGAGTGCTATAAAGTGTATAATTTTTCGTTACCGATCTTTTTGGAAGCCGGTTTCGAAATTTTTTCAATTTTTCGGGAGTTTATTGACCGAATCTTAAAGAATTGTAAATGAAGTAGGGGTAGAATTTTCTGGGGAGCGCCATGATGTGTACAGTTTTTGTTACCGATCTTTTCGGAAACCGGTTTTTTTAATTTTTCAAATTTTTTGGAAAATAATTAATTGAATCTCAAAAAATTGTACATGAAGAAGGAATAGAATTTCCCGGGGAGTGTTATAAAGTGTACTATTTTTTGTTACCGATCTTTTTGGAAACCGGTTCCAAATGATCGAATCTCAAAGAATTGTACATAAAGTAAGGTTTAAATTTTCCGGGGAGTGCTATAAAAAGTATATCATTTTTCGTTACCGATCTTTTTGAAAACCGGTATCAGAAGTTTGACGAATTTTAAAGAATTGTATATAAAACGGGTAAAATTTCCCAAGAAGTGCTATAAACTGTATAGTTCTTTGTTACCGATCTTTTTGGAAATCGGTTACAAAATTTTTCCAAATTTTTAGGAAATAATTGAGTGAATCTCAAAGAATTGTATATGACGGAATTGAACTTTAGTAGATAAAAAAGTAATATATTTCAATTTATAGCATTTTAGAGAGAAAGAGAGAGAAGGAAGAGAGAGAGAGAGAGAGAGAGAGAGAGAGAGAGGGAGAGAGAAAGAGAAAGAGAAAAAAAAAGAGGGAGGGGGAGAGAAAGAAAGAGAGTGAGGGAGGGAGGGAGAGAGAGAGAAAGAGAGAGAGAGGGGGGAAAGAGAGAGAGGGAGGGGGAGAGAAAGAAAGGAAGAGGGAGAGGGAGAGAAAGAGAGAGAGAGAGAGAAGGGGGAAAAGAGAGAGGGAAAGAGAGAGAGGGAGAAACTATTTTTGTGTCTTATTACACATGTCCTCCGGGGCGAAGCCCGGGTAACCAGCTAGTATATATATATATATATATATATATATATCGTTTCCCATAATTTTTTTGGTGCTGAATACGATCCCGTTTGCCAAATTGCTAAATCACGTCATAATTTCGAAAAATTTGCAGTCAAATAATTGCAAAAAGAGTTACTTTATTGTATTTTGACATATTATAACTACACGATGTGTGACGTGTTGAACAAGTTTCATTGCAATCGGAATTAAGTACGTTGTTGGGACTTTTAGCTCTTAAAAGAAAGTTTTATCGATTATGGTTAAAAAGTTATTGATGATTGACGCACAGAGTCTAGACTACTCTAGACATATAGAGCATCGCAAAGTTGCGACTTACATGGGTCATTATAAGAATCTCTATAAAATATTTTTTAATTATATTATTTAAACTTTTAATGATTTTTCGGGTCGGTGGGTGCCGCAGTCTGGTGTCGGGGATGATGAATTCAAAATAACGGAGTCAATATAAAAAGTAAAAATTTGACCATTTTGAATTCATCAACTTTGACATCAGATTGGTGTACGGCGCCCTGGGGAATCTTTAAGAGAATGGCGTGATCAAAAAGGGTTTCACATGAATCTATAATGGTCTATATACATAAAAGTCGCAACTTTGACACAATAGATTCCATGTCAATCATCAATATCTTTTTAATCATAATCGACAACACAACAAATTCCTTTTGAGATTCAAAGATCCTATAATAACATACTTAAACAATTTTGACTGCAATAAAACTTGTCCAACACGTCACATATCGTGGTTATAACATGCCAAATGCATCAACATCCCATTGCAGCAAAGTCAAGAAGTTGAAATTTTATAAATATAATAGTAACTACCTTACTTAAATTAATTTGGAATGTATCAAGAGCAACTTTAATTTATCGAGTGACATACGTAGTATAGCATTGTATCCTATATAAAAAAATCCATGTGTACGCGAGAAGTGAGCGTTTCCAGTCGAATGTCTCGCACGTAGTGTTGACGCTTTTCCGCGTGCGTGATTGGCTGGCGCGGTCGAGATTGGGTGCGTTCAGCCGATACTCCGCTAGCCTAGCAATCGTGAGCGGTCGCTCGTTTCCTCTCTTTTTAATCCATTGGGTGAAAGGAGAGGAAACGAGCGAAAACGAGTGACTGCTCACGATTGCTAGGCTAGCAGAGTATCGGCAGAACGCAGCCATTGACGGCGATCGCGAGATCGCGGCGAGTTTCGGCGAGTTTCGTGCGTGTGTGTCATGGGGTGCGTTCCTTTTGGGCGCTCACGCGCTGTAAGCATCATTCTATCTTCGTTGCACATTGAATATCAAACGAAGATAGAGCGATGCTTACAGCGCGTGAGCGCCCAAAAGGAACGCACCCATGATCAATCGTGATGTGACAGTTCGCGCCGTGTCGTTAAGAGGTTAATATTAATGTGAAAGTTTATTATTAATGTGATCTCTCACCATTAAATACGATGGTTTAATTCCGAATTTCGGTCACGCAAGGATCGAAAGTGACGACGTCGATCAAGATCGCGGCGAGTTTGGCGAGTTTCGCGCGTGTATCGCGTGATGTGACGTGTGTTCGCGTGGTGTGTTTTGCGATGTTAGTAGAATTTTTTATTATATATAATCCACTATTTTATATATAAGCAGATGTAAGTAATAATTACTGTTTTTGCATTATGTAAAATTTGCCTTATTTTAGATATACCGATGAATTTAATGTTCGAGAAGATCTGATGGGATTAGCTATTGGTGCACACATAAATATTCAACAAGCGTGAAAAGTTGATGACATTACAAATATAGTTAGAAGAAAATTCATGCACATTTAAGATATAAAGAGAGGTAATTATAAAAATTATTATCGCTTGTATTATTTCAAAGAGTATTGTTTTATAAAAATTGTATATACATATTCGTATATATGTTGCATTATATTGAGCTGGTATACACAGAGCTTATCAGATTTCTTTCTCAATCACAGACGCATGAAGCTGTTAAGAAAGACCGATCTATGCTGGAATACAGCGGTAACCTAAAAATAGATAGTGACAGTGTGACAGTCGTGACCATCGCCGCTTGATAGATGATGGTGATAGTGAAATATATATTGACGGGGAAATATATTATCGCACACGTACGTATATATGCTGTATTGTAAAAGTTGTAAAAGTTAAGAGAACGAGAAAGTGATCTGTATTTATATGCACGTGTGACAGGCACTATCGGGCACTATCGCGTAATAAAGATTTCTCCGAAGAATGTTATTGTACTTTACTTTCGTTAACTTGGATGCTTCAAATGTACAATCTCGCGTCTTCAAAATATAATAATTCTCAGACACTGTTGAGGAATAATTGTCTAGCACAAGAGGTCCTCTTATAAATGTTCTCCTTTTCTCTCGTTTTCTCATGCAGGAACATTTTATATTCAACTTTATGGTATACAATTTTGCCGTTATATATTGACCGCAGGGAGCTGATACCGAAGAGATCTTTAAGAAGGAAGGTGTATCCAAAATTGCACATGTATGTACGTATATGCTGTCTTGTAAATTGTAAAAGTTGAAAAAAACGAGAAAGCGTTTTGTAGCACAATTTATATTGTAGGCAAGTTATGCTAAAATATTTGTGAATTGAGTTCCTATTATCCATTATTATAATATAATTTTTATCAACAATATTAGAGGAGTAACGAAAATTAATTTTATTAAGTATTCAAAGCAATTGAGAGTTTTTAGCATTAAGTATTTCCATTTTCTCATAATATGCTTAAAAAATATTGCAGGGGCTTGTGAGTTATGCGAAGCAACTGATACTATTAAGGTTTATTGGTCATATGAAGTTTGCACACGTCAAACTTGACATCCTAAAGATCACAATGCATTCTGAAAACGATACCGTGCAGGTTCGTTGGCGTATACGTGGTGTCACAGGCTGGAAGGTATTTTCTATGTTTTGGAAATAGGAAAATACAACATGCCATATAAGAAGTGCTAACCAGGAAATGTAAGTGTAATCAGTGCTATAAACATTTTTTTTAATAGTAATATAAAATTGTTCTTATAAACATTAATTATAATTAATTCAAGTTGTATATTATTGGAAAAAAACTTGATTTTTAGTTTTGTTTTTTATTCTACTTTCAGAAAAAGATAAAATAATTTAGATTTCCTAAAATTAATTTTGCTTATGCTATCGGAGAGGAAACACTTATTATAAAATTGATTATAATACTAAGACAATTATATATAACGATTTCAGATGGTACGACGATTTTTTTATTTTTTAAGTTAATGCTGAATGGAAAAGTCTATAAGCATATTGCGGACAAGATGATGCCTAATCAGGATACAGCCACGAAAAAGAAAGATATGCGCATTGCAGGGAAATTAACGCTATTCACAGGCCTTGTATGCACATTTAGTAACAACGAGGATTCTTTGAATTGAGCTCTGTCTTAAAATGGCATCAATTGAAGTGAATCCACTGCTGAGTGGTGAAATTATTTTTTGCGATTTTATGCGTCACAACGAATAGACCAAGAGGAATGCTTTTTCCAGTCGATGGTTTCGAATTTTGCTGACGTATCTATTTCGTTGCAAATGCATCATTATGAAATGATGATCGGTATGAAATGAGAGATATGTGAATTTAAAAAATGTGTACATTACGTAAACAGTATCTTTGTATGATTACAATCTATCTTCATCTAATTTTTTAGTGACAATGTCCGAATAATTTGCGTTAGTATTTCTGTGTAAAAAAAATATGACGATTATATTACAGTATATCTGATGATTTTAACATAATTATAGAGGTAGGGTGTCTAAATTGTTATCGTTCCATCCATATGCAGCTTTTATACTATTCGGATAGTATCGACATTTTATGCTGCTTAGAAACAAGTAAAAAGTATTTTAAGACACTTGTATCGTTTCCAGAATATAAAAACTTGTGTTTAGATTACAGATATACGTTTTGGGTACTGACGTATTTATTTCGTTGCAAATGTATCATTATGAAATAATGATCGGTAGTAAATGAGAGATATGTGAATTAAAAATATGTACATTACCTAACCCTTCATCTGATTTTTTAATTTTAATAGTGACAATGTCCGAATAATTTTGCGTTAGTATTCCTGTGAAAAAAAAATATGTCGATTATACGATTATATTACAGTATATCTGAAAAATGTTAGAAAATGAAACAATTGTTTAAAGGTATCCTGTGTATCATAGCATTTATTTGCTTGGCCTGTTAATGACGCGTAAGATAGTATAATCATTAAAGTAACATTTCTAAATGTGTATATTTCATACTTAATTTTATTTCATAAATACTATCACATTTATTCCTATGAATTGTTTTCATTTATTACGCGATTATGAGGTAGGATATGTAAATTATTACCGTTCCATCTAAATGTAGTTTTTATAGTATCTATCTATTATTTATCGTATCGATACCTTAAGCTGTTTATAAAAAAGTAAAAAGTATTTTAAGACGAAAGAAAGATATAGGGATAGAAAAAGAAGAAAAAAGGAGAAGAGAAGGAACAATATAAAGAAAGGTAAAATATATGATAAAAATATTTATTATATTGCAAATATATTTAAATTTGTATATTAGTTAACTTCTTTATATACACTACCGCTCATTAATTTCAATATACAACAGATTCGTTGATTGTAAAGGATGAACATCATGATACGTGTTTTGCACAGAAATGAATGCATTTGCTGTTATAAATATTTCACTTGCATGCGCGCGCACATCGCATTTTTATATAAATAATATATAAAAATGCAATGCATGCAAGTGTTGAAAGTGTTTATAACAGCAAATGTATTCATTTCTGTTCAAAACACATGTATCATGTTCATCCTTTACAGAGAAATTAACAAATCTAGGGGTATATTAAAATTAATGAGCGGTAGTGTATACGTTCAAAAATTCATGTGTTTTGTATTTCGTGCTTAAGGTATAAAAATTACAGAAAATAAAGAAAAGAAAAATTTTGTTGACTAGAAAGTGAGAAAGTGACAGAGAGATAGAGATAAAAGGAGGGAAAGGTAAAGATAGAGAAGGAAGAAAGAAAGAGAAGAGAAGAGTGTATACGTTCAAAAATTCATGTGTTTTATATTTCGTGCTTAAGGTATGAAAATTACAGAAAATAAAGAAGAGAAAAATTTTGTTGAATAGAAAGTGAGAAAATGATAAGACAGAAAGATAGAGATAGAAGGAGAGAAAGGTAAAGATAGAGAAGGAAAAAAGAAAGAGAAGAGAAGAGAAGGAACAATAAAGAGAAAGGTATACAATATTATAAAAATATTTAAATTTAGTACATCTGCAGTATAACGCTAATTTCTCCGTTTTCTTTATATTGTTTATTTTGCGCCATAAAAAAATTTCGAGAAGGAATATCGTTGTTCATGTTCCGTTTGTTTAAAGTTTATAATATTTAAAATATCACAATGTGTCGATAAGTAAAAAAAAATAACAATTTATAAATATATCATCTCTCTCAGTTTTGTATACTAATATCTACCGATTATCTCAACTGTATTTAATTTAAAAAATGTTCTAAATAAAAAATATTTCTTCTTACTTCTATTTTCGCATAAAACGTTAAAAAATGGGGTTTCCATTTAAAAAATAAAATTGATTTTTATTTGACCTGTATTTCCACCATCGCCTGTTTTTTATGCATAATTATTAGTAGATATAATTTATCAATTGAGCTTTATGAGCAAAATAAAATGTTGCTTAAGCAACGTGCAAATTTATAATTTGCATATTTAAATATTGTGAGGAAATAATGTTCAAATTAATAATTTGCAAACATAAATACTATGAGAAAGCAATGTGCAAGTTTCTACTTGCCACACTTAAAAACTATGAGGAAGCAATGTGCAAGTTTATACTGGCACATTTTCTTTAATCTTTTTTACCCTTATTTCATATATAATTCTTTAAAATTTGGTTAATCAGTTCTTGAGTTACAAATGTTTGAAATTTCGGAAAATCCGTACATTCATAGAAACCTTATTATGTTTGGTCTAATCCAATTTAAAGAATTATGTATGAAATAAGGGGTAGAAGAGAGTAAAGAATATCACAGAATTAGAAAGAGTTGCTAATAATTAATACTAAATTGTCCAAAAACATCAACTTTTCTAGAAAGTCTCAAGCGGTTGAGATTTAAGGTAGTCTTTAAGAGTTAAAGTTTTATAATATTGACAATTTTTCTAATTCTATTATACTATTTAGTCTTTTCTATCCTTATTTCATATAGAATTCTTTAAGATTTAGTTAATTAGTTCTTGAAATACAGACGTTTGAAATTTCGGGTAATCTGTACGAATATAGGACCCTTATAAAGCTGGATCTAATCAACTAAATCTTAAAAAATTATATATGAAATAAAGGATAGAAAAGACTGAAGAATATAATACATTGAAAAATAGACCAATATCTCAAATATTAAGAAAGTTACAGCGCAAAACACAGTTTTCTGAAAAAATAAGAACCCCCCTGAAATCTATACCGTTTGCCGGTTTTTAAGAAAATTAGAGGAGAACATATTTTCTATGATATTTTATTTGTGTGCAAAATTTCAGCCCTGTATCTAAAAAAATTGCAGAAGTAAATGCGTTTACAAAAAAATCCGTACACACACACTCACACACGTACATACTTCCGGACATTTTCTACTAATATGACTTCTCGACATTTTGGAACATTCTAAACCTATTTCCATCAAAATCTCGAATTCTTTTTACCATCACAAAGCTTCCTCTATGAGGAAGTAAATCAAAATGTTTATTACATTTTTAAATAGCAAGAATAAAAATAATAAAATAAAAATAATATTTTTTAGTAGTAATGTAACAATACTTTTAACACTTAATATAATATAATAATATATTTAATGTTATAAAATATTCAGACTGAGTGTTCAATCATACTACTTTTTTCATGTTATTTTAGCACACATTTAACCGACTTTAAAAAGAGAATGTTCTCAATTCGGCGAGCATATATGTGGGTATGTCCATGATTTTCTTTGAAACTACTGGACGGATTTGAACGCGGTTTCCACTGTTCTATAGAGTAATCTTCCAGGAAAATTTTAGTACATAAAATATCGTGTTAGTACATCAGGGTACGGAACAGTAAGAAAATATGCGATAATAATTATAAGCAATCGAGTAAGCAACTAATGAATTAATATTCTTTAATCATATTAAATGAATAAAGCACTAAAAAAGTATTAAAAAAAAATTTTTTTCTAAATAAAACCGACTCCAAAAAGCTCTAAAAAATAAAAAAATGTAAAGGTTTTTTATTTTTATTTTATTTTTTTTACTTTTTACAGTTTTTTTTCTTTTAAAGGCTCCTGGGTCAAAATGACCCAGTAAAAAAACTGTGTCGCATTATCTACCATTGAAACGCTGAAATCGGGATCTGTCGCGCCACCTCTTGGTAGTTTTAATCTCTCTCTAGATGGCGGTACAGTCGCTGTAAGTCAGCAGGCGTCCGGCTGTGTCTAACTGCCGTCCGCGTCAAACGTTCCAAAAATCACGGGTCATTTTGACCCAGTGGGTAGTTTACGCATTTTGGGGGTGATTTTTTTAAAGTCTTTCTGAGTTTCTTTCGAACAATTAAAGTGTAAGTAAACGTTTAAATATGCTCTGAAATTTTTTAAATCAGTTGTTTATCAATAATAACACTGAATTATACATAGATGTCGTACAATCTAGGGCAAATTTCGGAACCGGTTTCCAAAAAGATCGATAACGAAAAATTAATTACATCATTGCACTCCCCGGAAAATTCTACCCCTATTTCATATACTTCTGGTAAAAATTTGGTCCACTAACGAATGAGGAGTTCGTGGACAGCCAGACGGACAGACAAACAGTCGGATTTTATATAATTGTATGATTAATATTTTTTAACATTGTTTTGTCTATTTACTATAGTTTGAATTGTTTCCATGCTTTATCCATCAAAAACGAATCGTTCATTAACGAATCTTGAAGCGAATGTGCTACCGATTTATATTGCTTTCGATTTTCCAAATAAATACCTTTTTTGAAATGTTAGCTTTCGCGCGTATTTTTACCTTAAAGTATATGATTCAGAAAGTATGCAGTTAAATTTTCACGTAAAAATATTAAAAATTTAGAAAGTTATTGAATATTTCGTAAAAAATAGCAATTTTTTGGTTTATAAACTATGTTTTGAATTTTTGAACCATAAAGCTTTATTAATAACCTTTCACAAACAATCTCACATTCATTTTGAATGTTGCAAGAATGCACCCTTTTAATTTCAGCCAAAAAGAATCGATCCCCCGTTTGTGGTAATTACGCAAAGTAGCGCTGGGTCAAAATGACCCAGTGTGTCCTTTAAGGGTTAAGTCAGTTCTATCTTTATTTTAAACAATTTTTTAAATTTTAATTGTTTCTTCTATTTTTTTAAATAGATTTATATATCTTCTATGTGACATAACAGTCACGTGTAAAATTTAATTTTATGATAAAAAATTAAATATAATTTATTTTTAACCGACTTCAAAAAGGAGGTTCTCAATTCGGCGAGTATGATGTATGTGGATATGTCTACGATTTTTTTTGAAACTACTGTATGGATGCGGTTTTCACTGTAGAGCAATCCTTGCTCCGGAAAGTTTTAGTACATAAAATATCGCGTTAGAACATCAGGGTACGGAGCAGTAAGGGAATTATGCATACTTAATAATTACAAGCAAATAATAAATTATTATTTTTGATTCGTATCAATTGAATAACGCACTAAAGAAGTATGAATTAAAAAAAAACTTTTTTTTAATAAAACCAATTTCAAAAAAGCTCTAAAAAAAATGAAAAAAATTAAAAAATAAAGGAGCTTTAAAAGATATGAAATAATATTTTGAAGAATTTTTTTCAATGTTTTGAAGTCGGCGCCAAATTAATAATTACTAAATCAATTTGGCGTCGACTTCCAAAAAATTGAAAGAAATACTTATAGCGTTTTTCTTTGGCAGAAGAACTGGTGCGCACTCAGTGCACATTAAAGCCGTCGTACACAAATCAACGTAAAGTATATGTTTAATATAAACGGATTAAGTCACAAAATCTTCAATATTCTTTATTGCACTATTTGGTAAAATATGTATTGGGTATTTTTTATCAGTCGTGATATATTTGCATTTTACTTTAAATATTAGAGATTAAATCAGTATACAACGGCTTTAATGTGCACTGAGTGTTTGGGCTGTTAGCCAAATATTGGAAATTATTTTATGATGGCGCTCCCGCGCAAGAACTGTCGCGCGAAGGGAACTAGACCCTCCTGATGATAACTAATGTCGCCACATGTCACCTGCGGGCGCTTGCGTCGTATTCACTAGCTCGGCGGTACCGATTTGTCACACAGTGTCGCTACATATCGCCACGGACGAGAGAGAGAGTTTAGCCGTCTTGAACGACGGACGTATTATTTTGTACGCGCAATAATGGGTTCTGCACACAGGACGCGGAAACGCTTGCCGCGCGGCAAGAAGCGACGCGGTAGCCAATAAACATTTGGTTCTTACGGAAAAACAACACGTTGATTGGCTACCGCGTCGCTTCTTGCCGCGCGGCAAGCGTTTCCGCGTCCTGTGTGCAGAACCCATAAAACTGTAATCCAAAATATTAAGCAAAGTTTCATTTATTTTCAAAGAAGAGAAAATACGTGCCATGCACCCGGCTCATCGAGAGCTGCATTAACACTGAGTGCGCACTAATTTTGTCAATAAAAAACGCTATTAAAAATATCATTAATTTAGCGCCGACTTCAAAATATTGAAAGAAATTCTTAAAAGTATCATTTCATACTTTTGAAAGCTTCTTTATTTGTTTTGCTTCTTCATATAAAGGAAGCTTTGTTTTCGTAAATTTGTTACCGATTTCTATCTAAAAGAATCTACATGATTGCCCTAATTTCCGTAAATTTTGAGATATCGAGCTTAATTTTTTTAGATATCCCCGTGTGCTTTAACTTTCGTAAGTATTGAGATATCGGGATTAATTTTAAGAGGAGAGCCAGGAGACAGAGAAGAGGAGAGAAAGGAAGAGGGAGAGAGAAAGGAGGGGGAAAGAAAGAGAGGGAGAGAGAGAGGAACGGAGGAGGAAAAAAGAAGGGGAGAGAGAGAGAGAGGGAGGGAGGGAAATGAAGAGGAAGGGAGAGAAGGACAAAGGAAGAGAGAGAGAGAGAGAGAGAGAGAGAGAGAGAGAGAGAGAGAGAGAGAGAGAGAGAGAGAGAGAGAGAGAGAGAGAGAGAGAGAGAGAGAGAGAGAGAGAGAGAGAGAGAGAGAGAGAGAGAAGCAGAGGGGGAGAGGGAGAGAGATGGGGGAGAAGAAGAGCGAGAGAGAGAGAGAGAATTAGTGAGAATAAGAAAAAATGGCTGTAAAATGCGAAGAGACAAAGTTAGGTCGACAGGATATGAATTTAAAACAAGCTGTGTGCCAAAAGTGTGCAAGTAGAAACTTGCACATTGCTTCCTCATAGTTTTAAAGTGTTCAAGTGGAAACTTGTACATTGCTTCTTCATAGTTTTTAAGTGTGCAAGTAGAAACCTACACATTGCTTTTATGATGAAGCTTTTATTTTATTCGATGTATACTTATCAGTATTTATTTCTTTTGGCTTCCTCATAGAGGAAGCTGCTATAAATCATATATAAGAAGCATTTATCCATGTAGATTATGTATGATTATATACAATTATATATAAACTTTAAATTCGGATTATCCAATAGATGGCATTCGATAAGATTCATTTCCTGTATTTAAAAAATTTTGCTGTTTGTATGTTTTCATGTTTTTCAACAATATTTAAACAATATTAAAATTATATAATTAGTTTTACGGAGTGGGTACTAAGACTGTCCACTCCAACCTTCCTCCTTTCTCAGGCCGGACTTGGGACCGTCCAAGGCAATTCAACACCAACTTACCTTTAATGATACTTTATTCATAAAAAAAAATTAAGCTCCATATCTCAAAATTTGCAGAAATTAGTAGGAATTAGTTCATCTCAATATATTTTTATTAAAAATAAACTATAATAACATAAATAAAAATGTAATGTCTTGGAAATGTTTTATTAGCAATACTGTCAGAGCAAACGCTTCTGGTTCGTATTACTATCAGTACCGTCAGATTAGACGTTTCTGGTATTTATGTGGACCAGTCCCGTCCAAATAGACGCTTCTGGTATTTATATAAACCAGTTCCGTCGAAATAGACGCTTCTGGTATTTATATAAACCAGTCCCGTCGAAATAAACGCTTCTGGTATTTATATAAACCAGTCCCGTCGAAATAAACGCTTCTGGCATTACATTATCACTATAATTAATACAAAGTATAGTAATAAAACACTTGCATGCAATTCATTTTTAATAAGTTAAATCGCATTCTTCTTTTTAAGAGGTTGTCCTACTTCTTTGTAATCACGATAGACAATATCTGTAATTGTTTTAGTTACACTGGTCTATATAATTGTCGCAACACTAAGTTCATATGTAACTTTCACATAACATCAAATAAGCATTAATCCGCGAAAAAATGTATTTAAAAAGGTTTGTTTAGTGAAATGTGTGTACTAAAAAACATTCGCTACATTTTTAATTTATCCTCCTAGTCCAGTCAAAATAGGTCCGATTGAAGCAAATGGACGAAATAATTCCAATAGTTTTGAAACTTGGTAGAGATGTTTGTATAGGTTTTCTAATGAACGTCTAAAATCCTGAAAAATTGACGGTGAGCATTGGCCGCCATCTTGAACAATAGGTGCACTCTTTTTCGCATTTTTTTGCATATCTCATAAAATATTGACTTTATTTGAAAAGTAATTATCAAAATAAAAGCTCTTATTAAATTGTCTACAAAAAAGGTATTATTCAGATATTATTATTAAGACATAATAATATACAAAAATGTTTATAATCTCATAAATGGTTGAGCTTCCGACCTATGTTTATTAAACTTTTTTACTCGGTATATAATGAATACTATCTACCCAGTAAGTCTTCAACCCTTTTTTTTAGACACACTGTATAATATAGAAAGTATTTGGAGCTTACTAGCTATTCACGCGACATTCACAGCCTAAAATTGTACAAACTATTATAGATATCAAAAAATTGAATAATACTTGCCTTTTTTGTAGACAATTTAATAAGCTTTTATTTTAATAATAACTATTTTTTCAATATTCAATATTTTCCGAGATATATGCAAAACAACCAAAAAGTGCATGTATTTGTCAAGATAGCGGCAAACGCTCACCTTAAATTTTTCAGGATTTTTTCTCATGCCCTAGATGCGCACATAAAAGAAATTGAAATTTTCTATATAATACCACGTATTAAATATCATAACGATTGTAAACTTTTATTTATTTACTGACGCTATCAATAAAGAATTATCAGGAATAAAGCACATTTATTGTGCTATCCTACTATATTACTGATTACACAGAGGAATGTTATCAATAAAGAAAATTATTACTCATCAAAAGCAAAAGATGTATCATCCCTCGGCTATAACGCGATTCCGAGCCACATTTGGATCTCGTTTCGATGGCGATTTATCTCAATCAATAAGCGGTTCCGCCGATTATATTACAGCTTGATGCGTGAGTCTAGATCGGAATTTACGACCCAATAAGATGTATGGTACGAGTCATTTAATTTGACGATGATACACAGATGCGAGCGTATCGTCCCGACGCGGCGTGGCGCAGCTCCCCTTACGCGCAAGCCTGACTTTTATTGTGCCCTCGAATCGGATTAAAACAAACGACCAAACTTGGTCGCCCCGGGTGCATCACGTTATTTTCTATTAACACAGTCGAGCACGACACACTTGAGAGTTCAACACAAGCTGTAATGCTTACCGCAGCAGGGAAATATTCATTATATCACTACTGCTACTGAAAGGGGGATGTTTCTTATTAGAAATGATCGTTATCTGGGAATAGCGAATACGGTGTACAAAATATATGTATACACTTATTAAAGAATTGTAAAATTATTTCTACACGCATTTTTTTCAGAAATAATTAAGTAGTACACACAAATGTTTCTCTGTATTAAAGATATAAACACATGCAGGATGTGTGAGGTAAGTTAGTAAAACTATTATATCATTTAACTATTATATTATATCATTCAACTATTATTACCTATAGCAAAACTAAAATCATTTTCATAAAATTTGTTAATTAAAAAATATAAATGTAGGATTTATTAAAGTTTGAATAAAGTTATATAATGTATATTGTTGTGATGTATTCTTAAAAACAGTATATATTACCTATTTGTACGTATTATGGATTCTGATTGCGATTACTTCATTACAATTTTACGGATATTAGAAATCTGGAAAAAAAAAGTATTGGCAGTTCGTAGCTCTTTGCATAATTGCGTTTTAATTCAGCACGCGATGTATAACGATACGGTACAGCCGCGACGCATCGTTAAACTATAAAATATGCGAAGTAAGCGGCCTAGATAATCGTCGGGTGTCATTTACGTTTCGCGGCACAATCGACTCCGCGTCTTCCGTGCTACAATCGAAGGAAACAAATATCGTTTCGTGGAAAGAAAGTGCACTCTACGTTCCGAGCGTGCGCTTATTCTCTCCGCCTAAACGTGAGAGACTCGGCAATTCTCTCGTTTCTACGAATACGCCGCGAATTCCACCGTTGGTCGCGAAAAATATGCCAATATCCTTTATTATGATATCGAGATATATAGCAAACGGTGCTAGAAGTAGACTAGACTCATTTTAACACGACGATCCTGTTGGAATATTCTGTACATATAGAGAATCACAATAGAATCTTTTTTAACATTTTCTTTTGCAAACGTGTGAAAATTATTTTCTTATTTAGCAAGATTTAAGAAAATTGATAAGTATAGTAATTTTTGGCATTATATAAAGAATAAAATAAACGCAAAACTTTCATTTCAACTTCAAGGAAGTTTTATCAGCTGCGCCTGCTTTGAATATTCCTTTCAAGTACAAGTTTTTCTTGCGACGGTTTCGAACAAGTTGAGCACGAGAATATTAATCATTTTCACATTGACAGAAAAACGGAATAGACGAGAAACTTTCATTTTCGATAAAGCTTCGAAAAAGCAATTCTCTCGCCTCCATCTTTTCGCTTCCGCGTTTCTATTGTTCGCTTCCACTGTTTCGAAGTGGCAGCGATCGAAACCCAGAAGCCCGAAGCTTTTATATTCCTATCTTCTTGTGTCTGTGCTATATAAAATGTCTCATCGTCAACGGGAAAAATATTATAGCGTCGAACTTCTCGACGATTAATATAACTTGATAATAATTAGGAAAGGAAATACTGTAAAACGAAATTAAAATCCGGAAATTGGTTGAGTTCTGACGAATAAAATCCCACTAATGCAAATAACAATAATCCTCTGTACGCAAATAATCTCAACTGGACTTTAGTAAAAATTTAATTTAAAATTGAATCAGAAAAATTATTTATAATTTATATCTCATGAAAATATTATCTATATTCTATCATCGAAATCATCGCGCGCTACGAAAAGCTCATCTCTAACTTCTTAATAAAGACATTAATAAAATTAATACCTATTGGAATTTTATAACAGTGACATAATTAATAAGGGCATAATTAACAATGTAATAACTTTGCGCTAAAAGCCGAGTAGGAAAACTGATCGAGATTTGACAAGAGTACCGAAAAAGAGATTGATTACAACCGCTCTATGTGTATTTTTTTCTTGCTCTTTATTCGCTACGCAGCTCAAGATTTCTCGGGGAGATTTCTCGACGATATTGAACGCATTTATGCTTGCGATAACAATGATAGCGATGCAGCTGCGGATATTTTTAACAGAAGCGCAGTGACTCGAAAATTGCGTTGCGTAAAAATCAGAACTGAATATCGCCGTGAGATTCATATTGCGTCGTAAAATGCCGATTCGCCACTAATATGATTTTCATAACGAGTTGCCGGGCTACTCGCGAGCCCGGTATTTCGCTCGCACGGGTAAAAAATGGCTCGTTCGAACCGTCTCATAAACAGTCTTTAAAATCTCAATTTTTTTTTAAATCGAGCGATTAAGATGCCGATTTAAAAATAAGCGCTTCAGACTGCCGTGTTGTAATCGCAGAATTAAATCAAGTTAAAACAGCTGTGTATATAAAATCTTTTGAACAAAAAACATCAATTTTTTAAATAAAAGCCTCTGTTATCGGCGTAATGAAACCTTGACATCATGCGGGATTATTGAAACTTTTATATTTTCAACGTAATGATTCTCTTCACGAGGAACGGAAATCTCGATATTTGATTTTTATTAATTAATTCATCACGCTATGTTCTGCATTTATCTCAACTCCTGATGCCGTCTGCACCTGCTGTTTCATTTTATCGTTATTTCTCGCACGGAATTATTCAATGAGTCGTTATCTCGAGCAGCTGAACGTGCGAGGCGACTGCGAGCAGAGAGCGGCGAACGAAAATCGCGACGCAGGCTCGCAGTTCCCAGTTCCATTAATGCGATACGCGCCCCAAATGTGTGTGCATATATAAAAATGTGCAGGAGAAAATTCGACGTTTTCGATACGCAGCACGCGACTAACTCTCGGCGACGCGACGACGCGATGCAACCGACGACAGCTGCGACAGCCGGCGCGCGCATAATCGTTCTCGCCGGGTGCGAGAAAGAGTAGAGTGGAGATAATTTTCTTGCGCATTCAAATGTCTTCCCCCCAGCCCTTCTTCATCTAGCTCGCCCTTGTCTCCCTTTCTATTCTGCTGCCACCTCGAACTTGATGTGCGCGTACGTGCCTCGCAGATGATGAGAGCCATGCGTGCGAGAACGAGCACTTCAGAATAAATCTCACAGTCAGTCTATGAAGCCTCTACAGAGACTCTACAGAGACTCTACAGAGTGTCCCTGTAGCATTGCAGGCTCGACTTTCGTCGTTAAAGACGAAATTTCACTTTCAAGATTCGTAAACGCGACCTTTTCGTACCGCAGGAAAATTTAATTTTTGCGATATAATATGATTTATCTTATACTCTATATGAAGACACTCTCGAGCTATGATTTCTAGCGAAACATCTGGCGAAGCATCTCTACGGTACCCTGTAAAGGCATTTCTATTCACAATTGACCTTGCCTCGAGACGTTTTTCGTGCAACCATAGCGAACGGACTTCTTTACAAAGAATATACTGTGTTAGTCGATTATGCCATCGTCAGTAGTAGCGTCGAGAAAGAAGCTGACAGGACTGACTTGTGAGACGGTCGATTTGATAAGGCGTAAAATGCGCTGTAGTCGGATGGAAAACGAGCAGTCGAGCAGTCGAGCAGCGGTTGTTTGCTCGATAATATGAACATTATCAACTTCCTCGGGGGAAATTAAAGAGAGAAGCGGTGTAATTGTTAGATATACGTCATATACGATATTAATATTTTAACGTAATTTATTGACTGCCGATGTGCACACTTGCTTATATCGTATCACCTGATAGTTCAAATGATGTCACGAGAGCGACGAGCTTTCGCGTCCGCGGGACTCTAATCTTATTTTATACTATCGTATCTCATGGGATAACGATGATCTTCGGCCTGACTAGGCGGTCGTAACGAGATTTTATGCCTTTTTCACGTATAGGGCGTGGCATCCGGCAGCAGCACGTCGTTGGCCGACCGACGAAAGAGAGGAGAAAGAGAAGAAAGCCGGAGGAACGTGCTATACCTGCGTCACGAAGCCGCACGCAGTCCGTGCCCCGTGGAAGTCGTGGAACAAAGACGGCCACAGGTTCGAGGACGCCGGAAGGACGCCGGAAGAATGTTAAGACGAACAGTGCTAAAATTATTACGAAAATTTCTGCCCGATTTAGGGATTCTCAGGAGCGTGGACGACAAAGAATGCCGGAAAAATTCCGAGTAAAGTGGCGCCAAGAATACGCGGAACATACCCCTATCTAGACTTTATGCCGACCATCGCAAAAAAAAATCCGCACCTATTAAAAATTTAGTGCTAATTATGTGCTAATTTGTTGCTCTAGTCCGGATTTTGTTGCTCAAACCGTTTAGCAGGAAATCGCGATCGAAATGGGTGGGGCCAGCTTGTCGTCAAGCTAGCCCCCCCCATAATGAAAAACCTATATAGAGTGCTCAAATCCAAAAAACAAATACACCAGAATTTGTTGCTTTTTTGTTGCTCCAAGATAGCGTGAAAACATTTTTGAAATATAACGTTTTTTTAGAAAATACGTATATCCGAATACTTAACAGACAGCACTATATTGACTACATCTTAAAAAACGTTATATTTCCAAAATGTTTTCACGCTATCTTAAAGCAACAAAAAAGCAACAAATTCTGGTATAAACGTTTTTTCGATTTGAGCACTCTATATATTTTTTTCGCATGGGGGGGGGGCCAGCTTGACACAGTGCTAGCCCCACCACATACTAAAAAACACATATAGAGTGCTCAAATCCAAAAAACAAATACACCAAAATTTGTTGCTTTTTTGTTGCTTTAAGATAGCGTAAACAAATTTTCGAAATATGAGGTTCTGTAAACAATGCCACTAATAAATACTGCATCTTCGACCGTCATCTACGACTTCGATGCCTAAGAACTAAGTAAAGAATTTGTTGCTTGGCTCTTTTTGGTCTTAAAATATTGTATGGACCGTGCCCTATCAGAATATGCAACTTGCGATTTTGTTGCTCGCCCCTAACTGCCAATAAACAAATTATTTATCTCCGCGTCGACCGTTCATCTACGACTTCGATGGCTAAAAATTAAGTAAAAGAATTTGTTGCTCGGGTCTTTTTGTTATTTAAATATTCTATGGACCGTGCCCTACCAGAATATGCAACGTATGATTTTGTTGCTCGCCCCTAACTGCAATAAACAAATTATTTATCTCCGCGTCGACCGTTATCTACGACTTCCGTGGCTAAAAGTTAAGTAAAAGAATTTGTTGCTCGGGTCTTTTTGTTATTTAAATATTCTATGGACCGTGCCCTACCAGAATATGCAACGTATGATTTTGTTGCTCGCCCCTAACTGCCAATAAACAAATTATTTATCTCCGCGTCGACCGTTATCTACGACTTCCGTGGCTAAAAGTTAAGTAAAGAATTTGTTGCTCGGGTCTTTTTGTTATTTAAATATTCTATGGACCGTGCCCTACCAGAATATGCAACGTATGATTTTGTTGCTTGCCCCTAACTGCCAATAAACAAATTATTTATCTCCGCGTCGACCGTTCATCTACGACTTCGATGGCTAAAAATTAAGTAAAAGAATTTGTTGCTCGGGTCTTTTTGTTATTTAAATATTCTATGGACCGTGCCCTATCAGAATATGCAACGTATGATTTTGTTGCTCGCCCCTAACTGCCAATAAACAAATTATTTATCTCCGCGTCGACCGTTATCTACGACTTCCGTGGCTAAAAGTTAAGTAAAAGAATTTGTTGCTCGGGTCTTTTTGTTATTTAAATATTCTATGGACCGTGCCCTACCAGAATATGCAACGTATGATTTTGTTGCTCGCCCCTAACTGCCAATAAACAAATTATTTATCTCCGCGTCGACCGTTATCTACGACTTCCGTGGCTAAAAGTTAAGTAAAAGAATTTGTTGCTCGGGTCTTTTTGTTATTTAAATATTCTATGGACCGTGCCCTACCAGAATATGCAACGTATGATTTTGTTGCTCGCCCCTAACTGCCAATAAACAAATTATTTATCTCCGCGTCGACCGTTATCTACGACTTCCGATGGCTAAAAGTTAAGTAAAGAATTTGTTGCTCGGGTCTTTTTGGTCTTAAAATATTCTATGGACCGTGCCCTACCAGAATATGCAACGTATGATTTTGTTGCTCGCCCCTAACTGCCAATAAACAAATTATTTATCTCCGCGTCGACCGTTATCTACGACTTCCGTGGCTAAAAGTTAAGTAAAAGAATTTGTTGCTCGGGTCTTTTTGGTCTTAAAATATTCTATGGACCGTGCCCTACCAGAATATGCAACGTATGATTTTGTTGCTTCGCCCCTAACTGCCAATAAACAAATTATTTATCTCCGCGTCGACCGTTATCTACGACTTCCGTGGCTAAAAGTTAAGTAAAAGAATTTGTTGCTCGGGTCTTTTTGGTCTTAAAATATTCTATGGACCGTGCCCTACCAGAATATGCAACGTATGATTTTGTTGCTTCGCCCCTAACTGCCAATAAACAAATTATTTATCTCCGCGTCGACCGTTATCTACGACTTCCGTGGCTAAAAGTTAAGTAAAAGAATTTGTTGCTCGGGTCTTTTTGTTATTAAATATTCTATGGACCGTGCCCTACCAGAATATGCAACGTATGATTTTGTTGCTTGCCCCTAACTGCCAATAAACAAATTATTTATCTCCGCGTCGACCGTATCTTACGACTTCCGTGGCTAAAAGTTAAGTAAAGAATTTGTTGCTCGGGTCTTTTTGGTCTTAAAATATTCTATGGACCGTGCCCTATCAGAATATGCAACGTATGCGATTTTGTTGCTTGCCCCTAACTGCCAATAAACAAATTATTTATCTCCGCGTCGACCGTTCTCTACGACTTCCGTGGCTAAAAGTTAAGTAAAAGAATTTGTTGCTCGGGTCTTTTTGGTCTTAAAATATTCTATGGACCGTGCCCTACCAGAATATGCAACGTATGATTTTGTTGCTTCGCCCCTAACTGCCAATAAACAAATTATTTATCTCCGCGTCGACCGTTATCTACGACTTCCGTGGCTAAAAGTTAAGTAAAGGAATTTGTTGCTCGGGTCTTTTTGTTATTTAAATATTCTATGGACCGTGCCCTACCAGAATATGCAAC
This sequence comes from Temnothorax ravouxi, assembly GCA_030770255.1. Lineage (NCBI taxonomy): Eukaryota > Metazoa > Arthropoda > Insecta > Hymenoptera > Formicidae > Temnothorax > Temnothorax ravouxi. Next base: position 5,208 of record JASTWP010001716.1, on the reverse strand, counting down.
GTATGATTTTGTTGCTTCGCCCCTAACTGCCAATAAACAAATTATTTATCTCCGCGTCGACCGTTATCTTACGACTTCCGTGGCTAAAAGTTAAGTAAAAGAATTTGTTGCTCGGGTCTTTTTGGTCTTAAAATATTCTATGGACCGTGCCCTACCAGAATATGCAACGTATGATTTTGTTGCTCGCCCCTAACTGCCAATAAACAAATTATTTATCTCCGCGTCGACCGTTATCTACGACTTCCGTGGCTAAAAGTTAAGTAAAAGAATTTGTTGCTCGGGTCTTTTTGGTCTTAAAATATTCTATGGACCGTGCCCTACCAGAATATGCAACGTATGATTTTGTTGCTTGCCCCTAACTGCCAATAAACAAATTATTTATCTCCGCGTCGACCGTTATCTACGACTTCCGTGGCTAAAAGTTAAGTAAAAGAATTTGTTGCTCGGGTCTTTTTGGTCTTAAAATATTCTATGGACCGTGCCCTACCAGAATATGCAACTTATGCGATTTTGTTGCTCGCCCCTAAATGCAATAAACAAATTATTTATCTCCGCGTCGACCGTCATCTACGACTTCCGTGGCTAAAAGTTAAGTAAAAGAATTTGTTGCTCGGGTCTTTTTGGTCTTAAAATATTCTATGGACCGTGCCCTACCAGAATATGCAACGTATGATTTTGTTGCTCGCCCCTAACTGCCAATAAACAAATTATTTATCTCCGCGTCGACCGTTATCTTACGACTTCCGTGGCTAAAAGTTAAGTAAAAGAATTTGTTGCTCGGGTCTTTTTGGTCTTAAAATATTCTATGGACCGTGCCCTACCAGAATATGCAACGTATGATTTTGTTGCTCGCCCCTAACTGCCAATAAACAAATTATTTATCTCCGCGTCGACCGTTCTATCTACGACTTCCGTGGCTAAAAGTTAAGTAAAAGAATTTGTTGCTCGGGTCTTTTTGGTATTTAAAATATTCTATGGACCGTGCCCTACCAGAATATGCAACGTATGATTTTGTTGCTTGCCCCTAACTGCCAATAAACAAATTATTTATCTCCGCGTCGACCGTTCTCTACGACTTCCGTGGCTAAAAGTTAAGTAAAAGAATTTGTTGCTCGGGTCTTTTTGGTCTTAAAATATTCTATGGACCGTGCCCTATCAGAATATGCAACTTGCGATTTTGTTGCTTGCCCCTAACTGGCAATAAACAAATTATTTATCTCCGCGTCGACCGTTCTTTACGACTTCCGTGGCTAAAAGTTAAGTAAAAGAATTTGTTGCTCGGGTCTTTTTGGTCTTAAAATATTCTATGGACCGTGCCCTACCAGAATATGCAACGTATGATTTTGTTGCTTGTTCCTTGACTACAATAAAACAATTATAGGTAATTATGATGTGAATCATATTATGCAACTGTAACTATTATTCCAAAGACTAAGTACGTGTTTACTAGAAAAAAATTACAGATAATACAATATTTATAAATACAACATATTTACCTATAATTCTTTTATTGCATTCAGGGAACAAGCAACAAAATTATACGTTGCATATTCTGGTAGGGCACGGTCCACAGAATATTTAAATAACAAAAAGACCCGAGCAACAAATTCTTTTACTTAACTTTTAGCCACGGAAGTCGTAGATAACGGTCGACGCGGAGATAAATAATTTGTTTATTGACAGTTAGGGGCGAGCAACAAAATCATACGTTGCATATTCTGGTAGGGCACGGTCCATAGAATATTTTAAGACCAAAAAGACCCGAGCAACAAATTCTTTACTTAACTTTTTAGCCATCGAAGTCGTAGATAACGGTCGACGCGGAGATAAATAATTTGTTTATTGCAGTTAGGGGCAAGCAACAAAATCATACGTTGCATATTCTGGTAGGGCACGGTCCATAGAATATTTAAATACCAAAAAGACCCGAGCAACAAATTCTTTTACTTAACTTTTAGCCATCGAAGTCGTAGATGAACGGTCGACGCGGAGATAAATAATTTGTTTATTGGCAGTTAGGGGCGAGCAACAAAATCATACGTTGCATATTCTGGTAGGGCACGGTCCACAGAATATTTTAAATAACAAAAAGACCCGAGCAACAAATTCTTTTACTTAACTTTTAGCCACGGAAGTCGTAGATAACGGTCGACGCGGAGATAAATAATTTGTTTATTGACAGTTAGGGGCGAGCAACAAAATCATACGTTGCATATTCTGGTAGGGCACGGTCCATAGAATATTTTAAGACCAAAAAGACCCGAGCAACAAATTCTTTACTTAACTTTTAGCCACGAAGTCGTAGATGAACGGTCGACGCGGAGATAAATAATTTGTTTATTGGCAGTTAGGGGCAAGCAACAAAATCATACGTTGCATATTCTGGTAGGGCACGGTCCATAGAATATTTAAATAACAAAAAGACCCGAGCAACAAATTCTTTTACTTAACTTTTAGCCACGGAAGTCGTAAGATACGGTCGACGCGGAGATAAATAATTTGTTTATTGGCATGTTAGGGGCAAGCAACAAAATCATACGTTGCATATTCTGGTAGGGCACGGTCCATAGAATATTTAAATAACAAAAAGACCCGAGCAACAAATTCTTTTACTTAACTTTTAGCCACGGAAGTCGTAGATAACGGTCGACGCGGAGATAAATAATTTGTTTATTGGCAGTTAGGGGCAAGCAACAAAATCATACGTTGCATATTCTGGTAGGGCACGGTCCGATAGAATATTTAAATAACAAAAAGACCCGAGCAACAAATTCTTTTACTTAACTTTTAGCCATCGAAGTCGTAGATAACGGTCGACGCGGAGATAAATAATTTGTTTATTGGCAGTTAGGGGCGAGCAACAAAATCATACGTTGCATATTCTGGTAGGGCACGGTCCACAGAATATTTTAATACCAAAAAGACCCGAGCAACAAATTCTTTTACTTAATTTTTAGCCATCGAAGTCGTAGATGACGGTCGACGCGGAGATAAATAATTTGTTTATTGGCAGTTAGGGGCAAGCAACAAAATCATACGTTGCATATTCTGGTAGGGCACGGTCCGATAGAATATTTTAATAACAAAAAGACCCGAGCAACAAATTCTTTTACTTAACTTTTAGCCATCGAAGTCGTAGATGACGGTCGACGCGGAGATAAATAATTTGTTTATTGGCAGTTAGGGGCGAAGCAACAAAATCATACGTTGCATATTCTGGTAGGGCACGGTCCATCAGAATATTTAAGACCAAAAAGACCCGAGCAACAAATTCTTTTACTTAACTTTTAGCCACGGAAGTCGTAGATAACGGTCGACGCGGAGATAAATAATTTGTTTATTGGCAGTTAGGGGCGAGCAACAAAATCATACGTTGCATATTCTGGTAGGGCACGGTCCACAGAATATTTAAATAACAAAAAGACCCGAGCAACAAATTCTTTTACTTAATTTTTAGCCATCGAAGTCGTAGATGACGGTCGACGCGGAGATAAATAATTTGTTTATTGGCAGTTAGGGGCAAGCAACAAAATCATACGTTGCATATTCTGGTAGGGCACGGTCCATAGAATATTTAAATAACAAAAAGACCCGAGCAACAAATTCTTTTACTTAACTTTTAGCCATCGGAAGTCGTAGATAACGGTCGACGCGGAGATAAATAATTTGTTTATTGCATTTAGGGGCGAGCAACAAAATCATACGTTGCATATTCTGGTAGGGCACGGTCCACTAGAATATTTTAAGACCAAAAAGACCCGAGCAACAAATTCTTTTACTTAACTTTTTAGCCATCGGAAGTCGTAGATGACGGTCGACGCGGAGATAAATAATTTGTTTATTGGCAGTTAGGGGCGAGCAACAAAATCGCAAGTTGCATATTCTGATAGGGCACGGTCCATACAATATTTTAAGACCAAAAAGAGCCAAGCAACAAATTTCTTTACTTAGTTCTTAGGCATCGAAGTCATAGATGACGGTCGAAGATGCAGTATTTATTAGTGGCATTGTTTACAGAACCTCATATTTCGAAAATTTGTTTACGCTATCTTAAAGCAACAAAAAAGCAACAAATTTTGGTGTATTTGTTTTTTGGATTTGAGCACTCTATATGTGTTTTTTTAGTATGTGGTGGGGCTAGCACTGTGTCAAGCTGGCCCCCCCCCCATGCGAAAAAATATATATAGAGTGCTCACATCGAAAAAACGTTTATACCAGAATTTGTTGCTTTTTTGTTGCTTTAAGATAGCGTGAAAACATTTTGGAAATATAACGTTTTTTAAGATGTAGTCAATATAGTGCTGTCTGTTAAGTATTCGGATATACGTATTTTCTAAAAAAACGTTATATTTCAAAAATGTTTTCACGCTATCTTGGAGCAACAAAAAAGCAACAAATTCTGGTGTATTTGTTTTTTGGATTTGAGCACTCTATATGTGTTTTTTAGTATGTGGTGGGGCTAGCACTGGTGTCAAGCTGGCCCCCCCACATGCGAAAAAAAATATATATGGAGTGCTCAAATCGAAAAAACGTTTATACCAGAATTTGTTGCTTTTTTGTTGCTGTAAGATAGCGTGAAAACATTTTGGAAATATAACGTTTTTTAAGATGTAGTCAATATAGTGCTGTCTGTTAAGTATTCGGATAGTACGTATTTTCTAAAAAAACGTTATATTTCAAAAATGTTTTCACGCTATCTTGGAGCAACAAAAAAGCAACAAATTTTGGTGTACTTGTTTTTTGGATTTGAGCACTCTATATAGGTTTTTCATTATGGGGGGGGCTAGCTTGACGACAAGTTGGCCCCACCCATTTCGATCGCGATTTCCTGCTAAACGGTTTGAGCAACAAAATCCGGACTAGAGCAACAAATTAGCACATAAATAGCACTAAATTTTTTAATAGGTGCGGATTTTTTTTGCGATGGTGGGGGGGCTAACTTGATAGGGGTGGGATCAATTACTTTCTCGCAACACTTTAAGCTCTCTTTCTCATAATTGCCATGTACAGCCTCCGCCTCGAGTGATTGCACGGTAATCATGCCGTCTCGATAATTATCACGCGAGAGAAAAGGAATCAAATATATTTGCTGTTCGAATAAAAAAAAATTGCACAATTAATAATGATCAATACCGACCGATAAATTCAATCGATCGATTTTTGTTATAAAGTTTATTTCTCATATCGATAAAGTTTCCTTCTTTTGAA
>JASTWP010001715.1:0-62110 GCA_030770255.1 Temnothorax ravouxi | reverse complement strand
TTTGCCAATTGTTGCAGTTGCACGTTGGTAGTTACACCCTTGGGGATTTTTAGCGTCTTTTCGACGTTTTTTTTTTTCTCGAGACTCCCCGTCCGCGTTTATATGGAGCGAGATAAAGTCCGTGACCTTCCATGGCGCGATTGTGACGTTGCATCTCTTCCAGCTGACGCCGCGCGGCTTTGTTATCATTCACGGCCTTTGCGACTCCCGCCGCTCCGCCGACCAACGAACCGAGAACCCCTAATAACGCCAGGATCGGTAGGATACCGCCGCGTTTCGCTACCGGAAGTATTCGCTTGGTCTTCTTCTTTTTCTTCGTTTTCAAACCCATACCGAGTTTCGTTTTAGCCTTCATGGCCGCCCAGACGGCTGTAGCCGCAGCTCTCTCTCCGAGAGTCGAATCGTTCGCGGTGACACGTTTTCGCGCTTTCGCAGCGAGTATATTGTCTGCCACGTGTCGTTCTGCGAGATCGTTGCTACGCGAGTAGGCTATGTCGTGCTCGCGACACGCTGCGTCCAATGGATTAATACCCCGATTACCTTTTGCCAATCGTGTTTCTAAGCGAGTTCCCGGTCCGCAAAATTGATAGCCGGGGATATGTAATTCGATCGGAAGCGCGTTTATCGCGCGATTCAACAGACCTTGGCCTATCTTCGGCGGCATTCGCCGCAGTTTTTTATCAACGGCGGCGGACCGTCGATGTGCGTTTGCTGACACGGCAAATTATAATGTATTAAACAGCGCCGATATTGTTGAACCTCCGAATCTGCCTTGATATGTTCGGGAAGCTTATCCCACAAATAATCTATGTGATTATAAAACTGTCGCAGTAGAATGACCTTTGGTATATACTTTAACTGCTCGGCGGTTAAATCGTAAATATCGCTGTTATCCGACACGAGCAAAAACATTTTAACGACTGAGCATCTCAGCTCTACGCGTCTCTATAAATAGGCCAGCTTTCTCGATATTGTTTTTCATTCGTTGTGGAGGGGAGGTAAAATGCGGTTTGTACGACAATCGCGGACGATCAAAGTGACAAACTTTGACGATAAGATGTCGTTAACGAAAGAGGTACGCAAACATGGAGGCATGCTACCGATTTCTATACGCGGTATCATCAGCGGCCCGTCGAATTGCGGCAAGACAAACGTCTTGATAAGCTTGCTGGAAAGTCCGCACGGTGTACGTTTCGAGAACGTGTATGTGTACTCGAAATCGTTGCAACAACCGAAATATCGATATTTGGAGAATATACTAACACCGATAGAAGAGATTGGCTACTTTACGTTCTCGAATAACAGTGACGTCATTCCGCCGAGCGAGGCGCTCCCGAATTCTATTTTTATCTTTGATGACGTGGCGTGCGACAAGCAGGATACGATAAGAGAATACTTTGCAATGGGCCGGCACGCGGACGTTGACTCTTTCTATTTTTGTCAGACGTATGCAAAGATACCGAAACATCTTATACGCGACAACGCGAATTTATTGATTCTGTTTAAACAGGATGGTACCAATCTGAAACACGTGTACAACGATCACGTTAACACAGATATGTCTTACGATAATTTCAGTAAATTGTGTCATACGTGTTGGCAACAAAAGTATGGATTCGTGGTGATAGACAAGGACAGCGCGATTTCGAATGGTCGATACAGAAAAGGATTTAACGACTTTGCGATACCGAAACGTGGTTAGTTGTTGTCGATGCGCCGATTGAACAACGTTATCGCAACATGGACAGCAGCGAGGAGATTAGAGAGCGTAAGAGGATAGCAAATCAAATTGCGAAAACGAGCAATTCGATTCGCAAAAAGTATCACGCCCTGAAATCTGGCAAAGTGGAGGAAGATGTCGCGTTGGAGAGACACTTTAAGCCCATCATCGAGCCTCTAAGGCAGATTGTCGAAAACACCGTTGGCAAAGAATCTGATGTGTCAAAGATTGAGAATGAAACAGCGTGGGAAAACGAAGAGCCGAAGCTCAAACGACAACGACCAAACGCCTCGTTTAACGACTCTGTAATGGCTTCAACTCCGGTTACATTGAAAAGATCGATAAATGTGCCATCTAATTTGAGCGAAATAACCAAAATTTTACAGCCGCGTAAAGCGAAACAATCGAAAGGTCCATTGAATGAACCACCGATAACCTCTGCGCCTTCCGTACAACCCACAGTGTTCGCAAACGAAGATGTTTTCGAAACCACGAATGACTCACTCGTGACGTCCGTTCGACAGCAGTTGCAAACATCTGAGGGTCGAGAAACGTTGCGAGATCAATTGGGTCCATTGAGCCAAAAGTACATCGGGGCAGTTCTGAGCGGCGATGAAGAAAGCGGTATGGACATCGCGTACGGTGTTAAATTCACCAACGATGGAATGATGCTCGGTAATAAACGTTTCGACGTGAACAACGAGGATAACATAATTATCGACGGCATACGATACGCTGGCACACGCGGTCTTTTCGAATTAATCTTTAAGAAATATCCCGATGACGATATCTACACGGAGGACGATATGCAAACATACAAGAGCATTCTGTTGATGACAAATGTTCATAAACGCAATTATGATGCTCACGCTTAAATAAAGGGCAACGGGGGATACAAGTACACACATATAATCGGGCCGTTGATTTCAGGTAAAAAAGCTGGAAAAGGTATACCGCGTGCCATGACAGGCAATAAGATCGACCATATAATTGCATCGTCGATATCGGGTAAAAAAGCTGGAAAAGGTATACCGCGTGCCATGACATTAAACGACAACAAGATTGACTATGTTCATTGGGACGATCCCAACGAGCTCGTAGATCGTCTTCGATTGCTCGAAGCGTCACGCCTAGCAGGTCACACCAGTCACGATAACGAGATCCTGTCGATTATCGAGGAACTTCGCGAGGCTGGATTTATTATAAATTAAATGGTGCGACAGCGATCCGTTCAATCAACATCGAAATGCCGATCAACAAGTTTGGTATATCGCTTGGAAGAGGCGGTGCGGAACCGTACTATCAATGGAGCGGATTAATCAGAAATTACGTGCGCGATAACGCCCTTTGCATGGTCGCCACCGACTTTGACGCGAAATCGCGCAAGATTCGACGGATAGCGCCGCCTGTAGATGATGGCGATGCAGCCAATAAACGTTACGTGCAGCAGAGCGTGCAAATTTTGAAAGATCAACAGGATGAAATCGAGAGAAAGATGGCCACATTCCAGAGTAACGTGCAAATTACCCTAAACGAACTTCAAAAGATGATTCAAGATGTAATTGCGAATCATCGCGAATAGATAAGAACGTACATCTGATATCTGCGTCAGTTGCGCGTCATCGTCATGGCTGGTAAGAAGCAATCAACTGAGAAACGGAGGTTGGTAGAAGAATTACACGCTCCTGCGAGAAGAAATTTTTCTCGAAGACGCGTCATAGTGCAGGGATACGATGATCTGTGGCAGGCGGATGTGGTCGAGATGCGCCCATACACGCGATTCAACAGAGGCTACCACTACATACTCACCGTTATCGACGTGCTGAGCAAGCACGCATGGGCCATACCGCTCAAGGCCAAGAGCGGAACCGAGGTTACTGCGGCGATGGCGAAAATAATTTGAGACGGCGGAAGATGCCCAAAAAATTTGCAGACTGACAAGGGAAAAGAATTTTACAACGCAAACGTGCAGAAACTCTTGAAGAAACATAATATCAATCACTATTCGACCTATTCCGTAATGAAGGCATCGGTCGTCGAACGATTCAATCGCACGCTCAAGAACGACATGTGGAAAATGTTTACGCGCAATGGAAATTACAAATGGATCGACTCGCTGCCGGGTCTCGTATCGGATTACAACGCGCGAAAGCATCGAACTATCGGCATGCGACCTATCGATGTTACCCCCGCAATCGCCGACAAGCTCCTAGCAACGGTGTACAGCCACGTAAAGATCGCTGCTCCCGCGCGATTCAAAGTGGGCGACTCGGTACGCGTGAGTAAATTCAAGACAATCTTCGAGAAAGGATACACGCCAAATTGGACCACGGAGGTGTTTAGAATCGTCAAAGTGCAGAAAACTAATCCCGTGACGTATCTGTTGGAAGATTCCTGCGGAAAACCCATCGCCGGCGGCTTCTACGAATACGAGTTACATCGCGTTGCTAATCCCGACGTGTATCTCGTTGAAAAAGTTTTGCGCAAAAGGGGGGATGAGGTTTATGTAAAGTGGTTAGGATTTGATAATTCACACAATTCATGGATACACAAGAATAATGTATTGTAAAAATTTATTACAATATAAAAACATATTATACATACAAATGTGTCATTTATTTTTCTAAATGTATTTACAATATATTTACAATGGTATTTTATAATGTCCCCATGGCAGCGTTTCGGTAGAACCGGGTATAATGTAGCGCTTATCGTCGTACGGACTTAGAGCTATTTTCGTTTCAGATATGGTGTATACCTCGTGTAGTTTGGATCTTATGCAAGTCCTGTTGTCGCGACATTTCAATTTCGTCGCGCAGACACCGCGTGTAGTCGTCGAACGTTATCGACCTGGCTACGACGTTACTCTTAACACCTTTAGCCTTTTTCGTATCTTTTTTACCATCTACTCGCAAGGCGTACATCTTTGCTCTAAGCCCGACGAATTCGGTCATTATCGCACCGCTGTTTTCGTCTTTCATTAAGCCCGGTACTTTTTTATTGGCGAGTGGGATACCGTATGTATTATCGATCGCGTATTCGCTAGTGTCAAATCTATGAATATGGCGCTTCATGGTATCGTATACATCGTCGCACTCGATGTGATAAATGAGACTGTCCGTATCGGTGTACGTGACTTTACACTTATCGCGATACAGCGGTACCATGTACTCGTGATGAAATTCGTACAAACATGTCTTGGATATATCGAGGATGCACATACCCACGTAGATTGGTTTGTCGAACTTCACCTCGAGTTTTCGCATTTCTATTGCTACAAGATTCTCCGAAAAGACGCTTCGGCTATGAAAATTTGGTTTTGCTATCATTGCCTCCGCGCCGTATCTACCCTCCCAATGAGTCACGAGTCGCACGTCAACGTGATTGCGCACATTCTCCATGGTTTTACCAAACACGGCATTGTTCATCAATTTGTATAAATTTTTTTCGAAATCATTCTTGGCCAATGTCCTAAATTTCGTATTAAGTTCTATATAATCGCGAAGCCATGGAGATTGCGCGAATTTCAGTATGCGGTGAATCTTTGATATACGGAGACCGTGACGAGTACACTGCTGCAGGTTGCGATAATGTATTACATATCGTTTCTTATCGTATAATGTTGCGAGGAGCTTGTCCTGCCGCTTACCGGGTGGTTTATCGCGCGTCGGACAGAACGGTAGGTCAGTGTGCGCGTCGTGAAGGTGTTGTGGATACTCCAAGTCGACTTCGAGTATGTAGCCTATCGAGGAATCTAACGCGACATTCATAACATTAAAATCGGTTACGTCGTCGACCCATTTAAAATCTGCATATGGCAATGGTTGACACATTGCCCAGCCGTATAAGTTATTTACATCAAAATACATCAGGTACGACGACGGTTTCGATGGATCGTACGACTGCATGTACTTGTTGTTGGCCAGCGCGTATCTGTTTGAACATTGACTCAAACCGCCGCGTATACCGCGTTCAATAAACATGATCATGTCAATGTCGGTGAGCAATTCGAAATTGATGTGTGTATGCTTCAACATAGCATCCCACGTAAAACCCGGTAGAGTATAATAATACGCGGGATCGAGTCCATAACTCGCGACGCAACTATCGCGAAAATTTTCAAAGATATCGACCAACAGCAAGACATCGGTCTTGAGATATAAATCGCTGTAATCACCGAGCGTTTGAATGGAGAACCGCTGCCAGACGTCGACGGCGTGCGCGTAATCGCTCTCGGATACGGTGTCACCTGTCAATGAACTGTAAAACGAGTCGCGCGGTGGTAAACACAAGTCCTCCAATTTTTCGACGCAGTCAATGTATTCATAGGGAAATACACCTTTTCGTGTCAGCAAATCAAAATTTTCTGCGGATATTTTACAAAATTCGCGTTGCAATATTCGCAGTTTATCCTTGCTGAGATAAGATGCCAATTTGTCGAGACTAGCGGTGAGAAACTTGTATGAATCAATAAATCGCAATTTGACGCACGTTTTCTTATCTTTATCTTCGGTGCTTTGAACATTTTTCGTAAACGAAATATATTTTTCTTTTGTAATTGGGAGTAAATCTACATGTCCTTCGTACGCTGTTGCTATTTCAGTTATAATAAAATGTGCATCGTATCCTGATAAATTATGAAACACTATGGGAATGCAATGCGAATCTTTATAATTTAAGTTACAATTAGAATGCGCGGGACCTCTGTATCGGCCGGTCAGGTGACAATGGTCGCGTACTCGCACGTCGTCTGGCTCGAACGGTTTTTCGCACACGTGACAGTGCGTTGCGCTGTTAAACTTTTCCCACTCGTCTCGTGTAAAATCTGCCATGGGTACATTAGTGGACAAGATAGTTTTGACGTCGTGAGCTAAACGTCTTAGCTCCTCGGCGAACCACGCGACGCAATCCTTATCGCGACGAAACCGATACATAGATAACGACTCGTCGTACGAGCAACGCACGTAGTACCCTATGCTAAACACGCGATGATGTTGATATGTGTACCTAGACGTTTCCGGATCCGCTTCCATCTTCTCCAGGGTACATTCCAGGTCGGCGTATACGATAAACGGAACTTGTTCCTTCCTGCTGTGATTTTTAAAGGCCAGCCACTTGTCGTTATCGCTCGGTAACTTGATCGCGCAGTCGTTCATCTCCTGACAGTCGACAGTGTGGGCTTCCAATTTCTCGTTGGAGCTGAAGTAGTGCAAGCATCTGCAAAAATAATCACAAATATTATAAATTTTTTTTATACACAAAATATTATATATTATTAAAAGAACTATAGGTACTTACCGATCGCAAATGTATTTCTGACCATAGTGCTTGTTGATTTGCGAGCTCACGAGGCGGGATAGGTTCTTGATCCACGCAAAATGTCCCACGTTGTCGTCATGCACGTACAGCAGATTTACGTGTCTGCCCATCTTTCGATCAGTAACCCGTAATGGCAAGATAGCAAGTTCCTTGTTTTTTTCGATGCTGTAGACGTTGATGGAGATGTCGTTGTAATTTTCAAATTTTTTAATTTGATCCAACGTCATTGGAAACTTAATGTCCGTAAGATCTAGCACCGACGTGTAATGAGGGTACGACGATTCGCGTTCTGCATTTCTTTGGGCTGGATGCAGAGCAGCCACCACGGACCATGCGAAACATGCATTGTCTCTTGATTGCACGTTTATCACCGCTTTCTTCTTTTTAATTTCTCGCGGTATTTCCACAAAACATCCCGCGTGCAATGGATTATATTTGTTCACATTTACCGTTAAATTGAGTATACTCGACAATGCCCATCCGCTATCACGTTCCTGGAATTCTTCCAGCTTTGCTAAGGTAGGCTCGATGACGTGTCGCTTGTACCACTCACACAGATCGGACTCACGAAAGAGTTCATAGTTTCTTGTTGCGATACTTTTATTCGCGCGTTTATCACCCGCAACAAATTCACCATTAAACACTGTGTTAATTTTTACATTGCCATGTCGTTGCATGACGTTCCGCACACGATCGAGTACAATGTCTCCCGCATCTTTGAGAAATTGATGAGGGTCGATGTGTTTGGAATTTATTACCGCACCTGTCAATATACGAATTTTAAAAGCCGTATCTGTCTCGCGCCATCTGAGTCCTGTCTCACTCGCACTGTATCCAGCACCCACATGCACGAAACGTTGACGTACCGAGTCTTTCAAACTTTCGAGTCGCGCGATACAAGCAACCAACGACTGTTTGAGACCGATCGATGACTGATCGATCGATAATCGTGGCCGTTTAATTCGGCTTTGTTCTTCCAACGATTCGATAAACTCGTCGCATCGTTGCTCCCATGCGGCAAAGTCTTCCCTCGAATTTAACAGGGTGGATTGCTCCAACAACACTTGCTCCATGTTATTGCACGATCCTCTTGCTAACGCCATTTGTTGCACTCACGACTTCCAGTTCTCGACTATTGAGCGTATCCCCCAGATTCGTCATTTTATATTCTACTAATAATGCATCGTTTGCTTATCATATCAAATTTCATCTCAGCAGCCGTACATCGGCGCTATTTGCAAAATTTGCAGTTTTGCACGTGTTCGATGAAATCATCGCGAGACATGTCGCGACAAGTTCTTCAAAACAATAACGCTCCATTGACTTATGCAAAATTGCAAAATTTGCAGTTTTGCACGTGTTTGATAAATCATCGCGAGACATGTCGCGACATGTTCTTCAAAACAATAACTCTCCATTGACTTATGCGAAATTGCAAAATTTGCAGTTTTGCACGTGTTCGATGAAATCATCGTGAGACACGTATGCTCTTGAAAAGAAATCATATTTGATGCCCGATGAGGTGATCTCATCACGAATGTTCTTGACAAAGATATTACATTTAACGTATATGTGGATTGTGGTGGTGGTTACCATGCAGCAGCCGTACATTGGTGCTATTTTTGCAAGATTTGCAGTTTTGTGTATGTATAAATGGTCTACGAGGATTCTAGAGCGCAGTCGAGAGTTCGATACGGTTCGAGTACGTCGCAAACAGCTAGATACGATGAACACTCACGGTGTGAACTACTACGTTCCGATTCAGGATGAAGCGTGCGAGAAACAACACAATGAGTAAGTACCGCTAATTTTCGTATATATACTTGTGCAAAAAACTTTTATAAACGTAATTGTATTTTTTTTACAGTTTTGATAAACCCCACTACACGCCACGTATTTTGGGAAGGAGATTTGCCTTGACATCGACATCATATAAATTTTTGGATGTTGGAATCAACGCGGGACCTATGTCCTCTGTGGATATACTTATTGGTGATAACCGAGGCAATCGGATAATTCTGCCACATGCAACGTGGGTGACATTCATCGAAAAACGTGCTGATATACAGCGACTCGTGCAGTCATCGGCACCATCATCGCTAACGTTTCGAGATCTGGAGCTTGTTAAAATATGTGACGTGGATATTGTAAAATTGACGTCGTGCGGCACCAACTTGTACATGAAACCGTCAACTGTACTCTTCCTGTTCGAACTAGAACATTGCGTCGAGAATGTTTATTTTCAATTATGTCTAAATGTTCACGGTGTAAATGAAAAATTCAAACAGTTTGTAACAATTTTACGTCAAAATTGTATCACCGATAAATGTAACGCAGTTACAATCTTGCGTGAATTTTATGATAAAAATTTGATTATTGATTGTGAATTATTAGCATACGCTTTGGATACTATTGTGTATAATGCGCTTCATGATAAATAAATGCATATAATATGGTTAAAAAATTTCCTTTTTATTTACCGTTCCCTGTCGTTAAGCTTCGTTTATCGTTTACTTAAATATAATATTAAAATTAAATATCGCGAAGATCTAAACAATTAAATATTGTTGGCGAAAAAAATATATGCGATCGTGAGCGATAACGCAAACGGGGGCCGGGGGCCGGGAGGGACCGCGAGAACAAGAAGACGCGCGCGACCGGAGCGAGGGAGAGATAACGCGAGCGGGAGCGTGTGACGTCACGCGGACCGGCGCGGCCGTTGCACGCGGACCCCGCCCGCGGCGAAAACGCGGTCGCTTCGCGGCGCCGGAAAACCCCCTCGCCCCGCGGCGCCGGAAAACGCGGTTCCCCCCTCCCCCTCCCCGCGGCGCCCAAAAACGCGGTTCCCCCCTCCCCCTTCCCGCGGTGCTCGAAAAACGCGGTTTCCCCCTCCCCGCGGTCCCCCCCGCCCGCGGTCCCCCCGCCCGCGGTTCCCCCCCCCCCCCCCCCCCCCGCCCCTCACCCCCCCTCAGATCCCCGAGTTAGAACTCTCTTAGCTTACCTACTCTGGCAGTCAATTTTGGAACACAGCCATAATCTCAAACTTGTTTTGGAATTTGCCGATCTTTTAAAAACGCGGTCTATTCTCATTGGCTGAGAAAGCAATATGAAGGCTACCTGTTCCAGATCGCTGATTGGCTAATAGAATGATGCGTAAGAGCATACCTCTTTTCTTTATACCATGCTATTTATGATTACATTATTACATATATTGGGGCTGCAACATCCCTCCCCCTTTGAGAGAAGGAAACTACGGTTTGTAGTTTTCGTTACAATTTTTCGCTGCTTATCCTATTTCTATTTCTATTAGGGTGGTTTATTTTCTTTATTTGTTTTTGAGGTCACATTTTTCTTACTTTCTAGTATAATATCGCTGAGTCGCCCTGTACGTGCGGTCGGGCGCTTGCTCGTTTCTTATATCTTTTTATTACATAGATGATTATTCCTACTATGCTTAATATAATTATTAACGTAAGTGTCGATCCTACGGGATATATGACATAAGGATTTTTTATTAGGGTGTCTTGGGATTTTTCCAATTCTTTATTTATGTCGCTTATGTCTAGACTTAGTTCCATTAGTTTGTTCGGATTTCTAATTACAGGTTCTAATCTAGTTTCTTTTTTTGCTTGTTTGTTAGTATTTTTATTTTCATTTGTTAGTGTTATGTTAAAATCTGCTAAGTGCATTTCTATTTGTTTCATAGTGGTTTGCCTTTTTGTTTTTATAATAATGTCGGGTGTGGTTAGTTTACAATTTTCGTTTATACTTAGTTTTTCTGTTCGTTCGATTTCTACTTTTTGTTCAGCCTGATCGTTACATTGAATCGTTAGCTTTTGTTTTTTCGGCGTTGAGAATAGCCACGTTTGTGGCTCGCTTAATATTATCCATAACGTTACGTTTGACATTATTTGACGTTTCTCGCAGGTGTTTACATATCCTGGCGTTTTTACATAAACTTGCACTTCGCATGGTGCGTCGGCTTTTATAAAGTATACCGGGTAGTTTCGGTTACATACATATTTTATTCCGTTTCGTTTACAATCATCTAAATTGCGTTCCTCTAGCGTTATATAATTATGATTCTCTTTATCTATCGCTAATATGTTGTGAGTAATTCTTAAAAATGTAAAAATATTTGCGTGGTTGCGGACAGGTAGTGGTGTCGTTTTTATTATTTCGTACACGGGGTATGCTACCACGGGAAATTTGATTATCGTATAAATGTTCGGGTTATTGTAATACGCGTTAATTTCTACGTAGTTTTGTATATCGTTCCAGTTTTCTAGTCTAACTTTAAATGGGAAATGAGATCCTCGCGTCAATTGTGACGTCGCTTCTTTTAATTCTGTTATTATTTTTTCTATTGGTAATAAGCGGGTGAGTATGACTCCTTCTCGCGAATATGTAAGTAGTCTATCGTGTCTTTCACGTCTTCTATTAGATCCTCTGTAATTGTGGTTAGTATTAATAACTGTTTGTCTACTTCTTCTCTTTTGGCGTACAGTGCTGTGTCCACCTGTATCCGTGTCGTGACGTTCGTCAGCAGTTACTCGTTGTGATATAACGATTTTTTTAAGACCTCCATGTGGCCTATTGTTGCATTTATCACTTTTAATTGACTTTTCGCGGTGTGCCGTAGAGTCTGTTGCTGATTTTGTATCAGTTCAAGCTGCTCCTGTATGTTTTTTGCGTCGTCGGCATCCATAGTGCCGAACAGCGTTTTGCTGATCGTGCCGATCGCGTCTATTAAACCACGTTTATTATTGTTTGTTTTATATATAGACTGTAATCGCGTTAATAATTGCGTTTGTTTTTCGTTATCTTTCTCTATCGTATGGAGAATGTTTTTGCACGCCTGTTGCGTGTTCTTTGCGATTATGGTTTCGCATAACTCTTCGGTTTGCCGTAGAAATTCCTAAAATTGGTGATATCGGTTTCCTAGAGCTGCTACGTTTATTTTGATCGTTAATTTCCATGTAGCTTCTACCTGTTGTAATTGTCCGGTTCTCTCAAAGTATATTCCCGGCTCGCTGCTGAATTGTCGTATCTCGTACGATGGTGCTGTCTCGGGTTTCGCTTTTTTTGCGAAGTGCTGGACGACGATCAGCGTCCTGTAAGATAAGGACTCGTGTTACTTTGTTTTGAATTTTTCTTCTTGGCTTGATTATGTCTTCTCCTTGCATTTTTTTCTTTCTTGCGTGTGTCTCTAGGCGTTGTTCTGAGCACATCATTTGTCTAAACGAGTATCGTTATGTGGTGCATACAATGTAATTTGTTTTTCGCGCCGGCTTTGTGCGATGAGTGCATGCGCACGTATTGGCTGCGCGCCGCTCGTGCGGGCGCTATAAATTTGAGTGCCGCGCCTAGTGTGCGGGCGAATGCGAATTTGGGTCCGGGGCCGGCGTCGCCCCCTCCCTCGTATGCGGAAGCAGCCCTCATGCCCAGATGGATGCCCGACACGCCCTTGGAAATTTCGGTGGATGTGGCCACCGGTCAACGGGTGGTGCGGTTGGTTCGCCGTGATTGATGTTCGGTAAGTACTTATTATCTTATTTATCTTATTTTTTACTATCGCCTACTTTCTATTGCTTGTTTTTGTTCTTTTGCGCTGCTTTTATTGCTCTATGAAGGGCTTTATTCTGTTTACGTGCA
Organism: Temnothorax ravouxi; assembly: GCA_030770255.1. Taxonomy (NCBI): domain Eukaryota; kingdom Metazoa; phylum Arthropoda; class Insecta; order Hymenoptera; family Formicidae; genus Temnothorax; species Temnothorax ravouxi. The sequence goes on along the minus strand of JASTWP010001715.1, from coordinate 49,416 downwards.
CTCGCGTCGTTTTCCGTCCCTTTTTGATCGTGTAATTGACGTCTGAGTGTTTTTCAATTACTTCGTACGGTCCTATCCACGGGGATTTTATATTTTTTTATCTTCCTCTACGCACTGTTTCGTCGTGCAAGAGAACTTGGTCTCTTACTCGGAAATTGATTTCTTTTGTCTTTTTATCGTACGTCTCCTTGGCCTTAGATTTTTCGTTTCGCAAATGTTCCTTTGCAACTCGTTGTGTCGCTCTTAATTTTTCTTTCAGCTCTTGCGCGTGATCGTCATAAGTATACGTTGGTTTCGGTGGTTGCGGCAGTGCCGTCGGTAGTGTCGCTCGGTGCCCGTATACCAATTCAAAGGGTGTAAACCCGGTTGCTGTGTGTGACGTCGTATTATACGCAAACATTGCGTATGGCGTCCATTCGTCCGAGTCTGTCGAGTCCGCAATATAATGTCGCAAGTATTCGGCTAATGTCCTATGAGAGCGTTCTAATGCTCCATTGCTCTCGGGATAGTACGCCGTTGTTTGAATCTTTTCGATCTTCAATAATTTACATCCCTGGTAACCATCTCCGATAGAAAACGATTAAAAACGGCTATATCTGTATCGTTTTTAATCGTATTTAATCGTATCTTATCGGTTCTATCGTTGCATATTTAGAAGATAGATAAAACGTTAATCGAATCGAATCGGTTTCTATCGTTTTAGATCCGAATAAGAAAATAACTATACAAATTTTATAGTTATGAATCGTTTTCTATATGTACAATTATTGCCCGTCTGAATTAATCGTATATACGCGATATAATATATATCGTTATTTATGGCATTAATTTTATGGTATGAATTAATACGGATATATAAGAATAAAATGATAAACATCTCATCGATATTTATATGACTTAACCAAACCGATACATCTATCTTTTCTTATTAGGATTTTCTGACACACAACTTATCATCTTCTGTACGGCAGCAAATCGGTTCGTTTTCTATTGTATATCAATGATATAAATTGAATCGTTTGAAAACCTTCTACTTTGCATATGTTTTTATAAGGTTAAAACGATAGACATTTTGTCGATATTTATACGACTTAACCGAATCGACACATCTATCGTTTCTTATCAGGATTTTCCGACATACAACTTATTATCTTCTGTACGGCAGCAAATCGGTTTGTTTTCTATTGTATATCAATGATATAAATTGAATCGTTTGAAAACCTTCTACTTTGCATATGTTTTTATAAGGTTAAAACGATAAACATCTTGCCGATATATTTATACGGACTTAACCAAACCGATACATCTATCGTTTCTTATCAGGATTTTCTGACATACAACTTATCATCTTCTTTACAGCAGCAAATCGGTTCGTTTTCTATCGTATATCAATGATATAAATTGAATCCGCATCAACCAATCGGCGATTAGTTCGCGACAATGCCGCTAGGTCGCGCATGATGGAAAGCGCTTCTCGTATTTAAAATACATCCAGTCATAATATATAAGCAGACTTCCTGCGAGGCAAAAAGCAGAGAAATCCAGTATCGTAACTGGAGAGATCTCTTTTTATAAGGACCTCCTGGCGGTAGCCACCCCGGACACTGAACATCGAACCCAGTGGCCTCGGACTCCTGGCGCTAGTTGCCCCGTTCCCGGCGTTTTTTAAAATAATAAAAACCGATTGAAAGAAATGAATCGGTATGAATCAGATTCCCATTCGTAACGATTGAAATGGATTGACTAAAACCGATTCAAACGATTCATTAACCATATTAAAAACGATAGAAACCGATGTGCAGTTGATAAGACATTTACGATAGGATTCCAAGTATTTTGTAACGTGAGTTTCTGATGGAGTATCATAAATAAACGATTCACTAACCGCATTAAAAACGATAGAAACTGATGTATAGCTGATAAGACATTTACGATAAGATTCCAAGTATTTTGTAACGTGAGTTTCTGATAGAGTATCGTAAATAAATGATTCACTAACCATATTAAAAACGATAAAAACTGATGTATAGCTGATAAGACATTTACGATAGAATCCCAAGTATTTTGTAACGTGAGTTTCTGATAGAGTACCGTAAATAAACGATTCACTAACCGTATTAAAAACGATAAGAAATTTTTTATCGTTTTCTATCGGAGATTGTTACCAGGGGTGTTTTTAAATATTTTGCTAAGGAAATTCGTTCCTTTATCCGTCAGTATTTTGTCGGGGATACCGTATTCAAAGATAATCTTTGTGACAAATTCTTTCGCGATCGTATTCGCTTCTTGATTAGGTACGGGTATCGCTTTACTGAACTTTGATAAATTATCCTGAAACGTGAGGATATATTTATTTCCGTTTTCAGTCACCGTCAGTGGTCCTACTATATTTAGAGCACATTTTTCGAACGGTTTGTCCGCGGTGTCTGTGATTACTAAAGGTGCTTTGTTTTTTCGCGATAACTTGTTCTTCTGACACAATTCGCATTTATTAATGTAATCTTCGACGTCTCGAGTTAATCCTCTCCAATTATGCATCAACCTTATTCGGTTTATGGTGCATTCCACACCTTGATGTCCTCCTACAGGTGCATCATGGTATTCGTATAATATACGTTGCTTCTCTTCTTCTGTGTATTTTCTTTCGCTCTCCTCTTCTTTGTTCTCTTCCTTCTCTATCTTGTTGGAAAGTCCCCTATTATGAGATAGGCTCCTAATATGCGACAGCGAGGTTTCTGCTAAACTAATAGGCCCTATCTGTTGGTTCCACCATAAACTTATTGCCCTTGGGGTAAAACCTATTTAGTGGAAAATTCATTGTTTGATCGTGCGTGTAGTCGTTGCAGAGAAAGAAATTCTGAAATTGGATGTTGTCAAGTGCCATGGATATGAGTCTTTAAACCTTGTTTATTATATAATTAATAAATATTTGGCAATAAGTTCTGCATGCAGTGATAGAGTAAGATCGTATTAATAGGAAAATACGGGATATGTTGAGTTGCTCAATTGTAGAGATTAGATTTGGTGATCGTAAAACCGCAAGGCGTGGTGCTCGTAACATGAGATACTCAGGGTATTCTTGGGTTGCTGGAGTATGAAAGTTATTGTATAGTAATAAAAGAAGAGAAAATACTATATTAACGTTAAGGGAAGGTTTATACGAATTTATAAGACTGTGCTGACCTTGATTTGAGAGGGAAGGGTGAAGGGGGAAGATTAGGTACAATATTGAGTATAAGAGGGTTTACGATTGTTGCAAATATGTTTCTCCATTACATTTGTCTTTCAAAAACTTTAAATAAAGTTTTTTAATTGCAATATATCATGTATTTTGCACTTTATTAGCGATTTCCCGGAGTCTCTCATATTAGGAGCATACTTTTGCGATTTTGCCGAAAGCTCATTTTTCACATTTTTCTAATTTTCAGCAAAATTAATATTTTAATTAAATTTTGCATTTCAGCATCTTAAAGCTTATTAAATTCCCTTCAAAATGACCTACTATATTTTTCAATTCTGCCCATAGACTTCCGGCAATCACACAAAATAGATATGGTATCTTATAATCGGGTACTTTCCTCTATCTGTCGGCACATTTCGACTCAGCGCATCGGCGTTTCTATTCTCTTGACCGGCCTTGTGTACAATAGTGTAATCGTATTCTTCTAATTTCAATCTCCATCGGATTAATCGTGATCCGGGGTCTTTTACGTTAAATAGCCAAACCAATGATTTATGGTCTGTCACTATGGTAAATTTTGTTCCATAAACGTATGATCGGAAGTGTTTCATCGCCCATACTATCGCTAGTAATTCTTTCTCAGTAGTGTTGTAATTTTGCTCAGCCTTTGATAGTACTCTGCTCGCATACGCCACGGGTTGATCTTGACCTATCTTTCCCTGTGACAGTATGGCTCCGATTGCGTAATCTGACGCGTCGGTCGTCACTACAAATTGTTGGGAGAAGTCCGGGTATTTTAATACTGGTGCTGTAGTTAATTTTTCCTTAAGTATTTCAAATGCGTTTTGTTGTTCTGCGTTTCACTCGAATTTGATATTCTTTTTGGTCATTTTTGTGAGTGGCTTGGCGATTGCTGAGAAACTTTAATAAATCTTCGGTAATATCCGGCTAATCCTACGAAAGCCTGGATGTCTTTTACCTTTGTTGGTTTTGGGAAGCTTTTTACTGCTTCTAGTTTTGATGGATCTGGCGAGATTCCGTTTTCTGTTATTACATGTCCGAGATACGTCACTTCTTTCTGAAGAAATTCGCATTTATTGGGCTGTAATTTCAAATTGTACATTCTCAGTCTTTTTAGTACTTCTATTAACCTTTGTATTACACGTGCATGCAAAGTAGCACTTTGCGTGCGTGTTTTCTGTGCGGAAAGTAACGATTTGCCAACATCCACCTACAAAATATTGCACACGTCATATCCAAAGTCATAGTTAACGGGAAAACCGTGTTCTAAAACTCATAGCGCACGGGTTCAAGCCATAGCTAACGGGTATCAACGCCATCTCGCAGCGCACACAGAAAACAACTACCGAAAATACCGCCACTTCGCCTCTTCCCAACACACGCACCTAACCTAACAGCTACTCACATGTCACTCGCAGAAACCGAACCGCCTCAATGTAAAATTGTTCGTGTAACGTGTACCCGAAATCGTCGAGGAGTCGCGTGTCGCGTAGCGGGTGTGTATGTGTGTGCACGTGTGTCGCGCGGATTCGCACGCCAGGACGATCGATAAGTCGTCCGTCGCGTCGTCGGGATCGCGTCTTCCGGGAAGGAAACGCGGATCGTCGAGAAGCCCGGCACGTGCCGGTACCGTTCCCTCGAGCTACGAGCCGGCGAAAACCTAACATCATGTTTGCTCTTATAATAAACGTTGCTTTATCATTAGACATAACCTCAGAAATGCCAGAAACCGAGATCGACTCAATGTAAAATTTTTCGTGTACCCGAAATTATCGAGGAGTCGCGTAGCGGGTGTGTATGTGTGTGCACGTATGTCGCGCGGATTCGCACGCCAGGACGATTGATAAGTCGTCCGTCGCGTCGGTCGTCGGGATCGCGTCTTCCGGGAACGAAACGCGGTTCGTCGGGAAGCCCGGCATGTGCCGGTACCGTTCCCTCGAGCTACGAGCCGGCGACAACCTAACATCATGTTTGCTCCTGAAATAAACGTTGCTTTATCATAGGCGGGGGGAGGGGCTCCGCCCCTCCCCCCCGCGCCCCCCTCCCCGCCTGCGCCCAACTTTCGACTCGGGGGGGCTTCGCCCCCCCGAACCCCCCGTGTCAGTTATCCCAACTCGGGGGGGCTTCGCCCCCCCTCGTTGGGAGAAATGACCCCCCGCAAGTCTTTCTTTAAGACTGCTCGTGCGGGTAAACGCACTCGCCTTCGGCTCGTGCGTCTACCCGCACTCGTCTAATATACGCACATTTCCACTCTCTTAACCCCCATCCCTACATGCACTTGTAATACAAAATAGTATGTGTTACACGTACGGAAGTTGGCTGTTAGTCACGAGCGCACCGTAGGCGCACTCGCCTTCGGCTCGTGCGCCTACCCGCGCTCGTAACCAATAGCCAACTTTCCGCACTTGTAACACAATATACTATTTATTGTGCTCTTGTAAACTGGCTCCGTATATTATTATATCGTCTAGATATACTAAGCATTGTAATCCTACTAGTCCTGCTAGAACGGTTATTATTGCTCGTTGAAATGTCGCTGGGGCATTTTTCAGTCCAAAAGGCATTCGATTATACTCGTAGTGTCCGTATTGTGCCGAGAACGCTGTTTTTTCTTTATCTTCTTCTTCCATCGGGATTTGGTGATATCCCGAGGCAAGATCTAGCGTGGTAAAATATTTTGCTTTTCCCAGTTGGTCTAGGATAATCTATTACCACTTTCAGTTTTAATTTTCCTGATGCGTCCCTTTTTTTCGGTACTATTAGCAACGGCGCATTCCACGGGCTCGTGCTAGGTCTAATTATTCCGTTTTTCAACATCTCTTTCACTCGTCTATTTACTTCTTTTTTGTGCTTTTCTGGCAAGCGGTACGGTCGGACGTTGACCGGTACGCTGCCCGCCTTCGTGGTAATCTTATGCGCGACGATATCAGTGCATGTCAGTGGTTCTTCTTTCACATGCAATACATCGCTGTAATCTCTGCAAATTTCCATAATGGCTTTCTTTTCTTCTTCGTTTAAGTGTTGCGTGCGTATCAATTTTTCGACCTTTTCGCTACGCGGCATTGTTTCTTCTGCCTGGTTTACTTGGTTTACTTCTATCTTTTCTGCTTCTTCTTGCTCTAACTCTTCTAGTGTTACTTGCGGCATTAGCATTTCGACTGTCTTTTCAGTCGTATTCAGTATGCTTGCCGGACATAGAAAATTTTCTGGCATTACTAGGCAATTTCCTATGAATACTCCTGGCATTGTTTCTTCTGCCTGTATTATTCCTAGTGAATTTTTGTCGGTCGCGACTTGTACTATTGTCTCGCTTCGCGGTTTTAAAACCATTTTCTTGTACGAATATAATTTTAATGTGCTTTTCCCTATGCGTATTGAGCTCGACTCGTAACTGTATGACGCTTGATGCTTCTTTATAAAATCTACGCCTAGTATCCCGTCGTATTCAATCGGAAAATCATCCTTGACGACATATATTGTGTGTTTGAACTTTCTATCTTTCAAGTCTATAGTTGCTGTAAATTTCCCAATCGTATGAGCTTTATGACCTGTTACTCCTGTAAAAGCCATTTTATCCTCTTCTATCATTGTTTTGCCTTTCAAACGTTTTACCTTCATTATTGATACGGCCGCTCCGGTATCAAACAGTAAATTTATTTTTTCGCGCTTCGCTTTTCGCATGGGCAGAGTGATCAAGTCCTGCATGCTTTCGCGACTTGTTTATCATATGAGACACCTGATATTCTAACGCCGGTCGGCGCTGCTTTGTGTCCTCTTTGTCTTCCTCATCGCTATTCGCGGCTGAGTTACTGTCCTTGTTTCTCGGGCCATTCGTTTTCGGATGAAAATTTTTATTTTGTTCTCGCGGATTATTAGGTTTGTTGTGGTTTGTTCTTTCTCTATTTGGTCGACCATTAACAGCCAACATTCTTTGCGTATGTGTCCTGCTTTTTTACAATAATTGCAGACTTTATTTATCGCGTTTACGCGGGGTGTCCTATCGCCGCAAGTTTCGGGTTTCGGTAAAGAGAAACGGTTCGCATATCTATTGGTACGACATTTCCTTCCGTGATGCCTGTATTTTCCGCATTTGTGTCTGTTGTGACCCAACGGATTTCGGGGTTTACTTTAGGGATAGGGTTACTAATGCACGTACTTGTAATTACGACTTAGTTTAATTGAGACAAAAATATATGTGTTGTTACATGGCTCAGTCGTGCCCGTCTCCGGAAAAGACGAACGAACGCTTCCGCTATTACCTACAAAATACAACGCCCTCTTTCAGGAAGGGAGTCACCGCGCTTAGAAAAGAACTAGCATTACACGTATACAGTGGAGCGCGGTTAGTTTGAAGTAATAGAAAAACGCACATAACACCCTCTCCGCTAAGAAAAGAAAGAAACATAAGTGAGTGTAAACGTTTTCGATGCCTACGCGGTGTACTTGTACGAAAAGAAAATACATAGCAATTCGTAAGAAAAAAAAAAGAAAATTATTAACGTAACTTCTTTCTATCTTAGCTTAACTTCATAATCTCCAAAACGTATAGGCAACTTATGTGGCCTTCGTGGTCTCACAGGTTGTCTTGGAGTAGTTTCTATCGGATCAATTTCGCATTCGGGGGGGTTTTCTGGTTGTGCTGGCAACGCTTGTGGAGAGGAGGCGGTGTTCTTACTACTTCTGGTGTTCGGTGATCCGCTTCTTCAACGTTATCCTTAACTCTTTCCTCTACTGGAGGTGTATAATTGACTAATGAATAATCTAAGTCGGACGTGTTAAGGACTACATTATCGTTTATCTTAGCTGGCGTCTTTTTGCCAATTAGGCGCATCTGATTGATGTGTCTTTTCCAAATTCTTCCATCATCCAATTTAATCTTATAGTGTAAATTTCCTATACGCTCTAAAATTTTTCCGAACATCCACTTGTCTGCTCCTGTATAATTTCGGCAACTCACTCTCTCTCCTTCCTTAAAGATACAATGAGTTTCTATTCTTTCGTTATAGTTCTTTGTCTCTGGAAGTAGTAGGTCCAGACGTGTGCGTATTTTTCTAGTAAACATCAATTCTGCAGGAGATTTCCCTGTCGCTGGATGAATCATGTTTCTGTATTGTATTAATATTTGTTGTAACGCAGTGTGCACATTCGTTCTATCGCTTCGCATGCGACGTAAAGAGTTCTTTAAGGTTTGTACGAACCTTTCTGCTTGGCCATTTGTAGCCGGATTGTACGGTGCTGTAAGTTTTTGTGTGATTCCATTTTGTTTTAAAAATAATGTAAATTTGGATGAGATAAAAGTTCTTCCATTGTCCGATACAAAAGTTTTTGGAAATCCCGAAAGTAGCGAAAATTTTTCTACATAAATCTATTGTAGTTTTTGCTGTAATGTCTTTGACGATGTAGACTTCTGGCCATTTAGTATATGAATCTACTAAGATAAAGAAAAAATGTCCTAGAAAAGGTCCTGCGAAATCTGCATGAACACGACTGAAAGGAGTTTCGGTCTGCTCCCAAATATGTGGTTCAATTTTAGTGGGATTATTGCGAAAAGAGTTACAATCTTTACAATTTCTAGCTAAAGAGTCTATATCTTTGTCAATATTTGGCCACCAAACATAGCTCCTGGCCAAATTTTTCATTTTACTAACTCCAAAATATCCAATATGTAATTCTTGTAGAATTTTTTTACGTAATGTTATTGGAATTACTACTCGATGACCTCTTAGTATTACGTTATTTTGTAGTGTAAGTTCGCCGGTATCTAAGTTGAAACCTGATAAATTTTTAAAATCTTTCTCTGATTTTAATGCTTTTAAGACTGCGAAAAGTTCTTTATCTTTACTTGTAGCTGTAGCTAATTCTGTAACTGTAAGTGGAAGACTCTTAATCATATCCAGTTAAAAAATATCTACTACGTCTTCATTTACCTGATTTTCTTTAATGGGAAGGCGAGAAAGACAATCGGCATTTGCGTGTGCCTCTGATTTCCTATATTTAATAGTGTAGTTAAAACCTCGCAGAAAAAGAGCATAGTGCTGCATTCGCATAGCACTGCAAATTGGTAATCTTTTTTGGGGTGAGAAAACTTGCACTAACGGACGATGATCCGTGATTAAGGTAAAATGTCCACCGTGTAAGAACTGGTAGAATTTTTTTATGCCAAAAATAATGGCATAAGCCTCTTTGTCTATCTGGGGGTACGATCTTTGCGTTTTGGAAAGAGTTTGAGAAGCATACTGAATAACCCTCTCCGTGCCATCCGGGTACAAATGTGACAAATCAGCGCCTACACCATACGCACTAGCATCCGTGGCTAGAATTAAAGGTAAAGTTGGATCAAAATGTACTAAGAAATTTGTACTTGAAAAAGCTTTCTTTGCAGCTATAAAACTTTTTTCGCAATCTGTAGTCCAAATAAATTTAGTATTTTTACGTAAAAGATTATTTAACGGGTGTAGTATCACGCTTAGATTTTTAATAAAACGACCGTAATAGTTTATTATACCAAGAAAACTACGCACTTCAGTCACATTCTCTGGTCTTCGCATTTTCTTAATTGCTTCGACTTTATTCGGTTCTTTATGTAATCCATCCTTATCAATAATGTATCCACAATAATTGATTTGCTTCATAAAAAATTCACTTTTATTTAAGTTAATCCTTATGTTGTATTGTTGTAAACGTTTAAATACTGCTTCTAATTTTTGTAAATGATCTTCCGGATTTTTACCCGCGATTCTTATGTCATCTAAGAAAACAGCTATTCCGAGCAAATCCTTTAAAATGTATTCGATCTTTATTTGCCAAATGGCTGGTGCGGATGCACCTCCGTACATTAAACGTGTAGACCGGTAGAGACCTTTATGCGTATTTAATGTAAGATGTTGATCCTCGGGACTAACTTCCATTTGCAAGTATGCTTGTCGTAAGTCGATTTTTGAAAAGATCGTACCCCCAGTCATTGAGACAAACAATTCATCCGCTGTCGGAAGTGGATGATCGTCAACGACGAGCTGAGGATTTAAAGTGACGCTGTAGTCGCCACAAATACGAATCTGACCATCCTTTTTAAGGACGGGAACTATTGGCGTAGCCCATTCGGAAGTATCCACCTTTACTAAAACTCCTTCCGATTCTAATCGTTGTAATTCTTTTTCTATTAGTGGACGTAACTTGAAAGGCACTGGCCGCGATTTGCAGAATATTGGTTTCGCATTCTTTTTTAAAGTTAGTTTTGCTTGTATACCTTTAATTTTTTATATTGACGGAGTCATAATTGACTGGTATTTTTGTAAAAGTGCGTCTAACCTATCTTTGTAACTAGTATCAATTGTATGTATTGATTTTACGCTACTTATGAAATTCTTAATATTATCTTTATCTCGTAATTGGAAAATTTATTCGCGACCTAGCAAAGCATTTCTCCTTTCATTTGTAACGTAAAGATTCAATTTGTGTAATTTATTACGGCATCGTACAGTCACGACTATATATCCTAACAATTTAACGTTCTGTTTGCAGTAAGAAACTAACTTAAGTTGTGTTTGATGTATGGGCGAATTTGGAAAAAGTTTACTAACGTGTTCCTGAGCCATCACCGACACCGCAGCACCGCTATCAATTTCGAATTTAACTTGCTTGCCGTTTACCAGAAGTGTAGTTGAAATCTTGTCCCGAAATTGTGTATGTTCCAACTGTAGAATCTCTTCGAGTTGGTTTGTTTCTCGGTTGCGTTGAAAACAGACCTTTTTCAGGTGCCCGCTTTTTCCACAAGCGTTGCATTTTACATTTTTATCTAGTGTACACTTAGACGCTAAATGATTTGAACCGCACCTATAACATGTAATCGTATTAGTATTTGAATCTGTAGATTTCTTTACATTTTGAGAAACTTGTTTGCCACTAGGCTTACGCGCGTTTGTACCTTTTGAGGTTACTTTTAAAGACTTATCTACATTAGGCGAGCATCGAGGAGTCCGCTTGACCGCTTGTACCAGGCTTAGATCGGCTACTCCCCCTTGTAACTGTTGAGCTCCTTTTTCGGATAGTTCTATCGTAGTAGCTACCTGCGCTGCTTTCTCCAGTGTTAGGTCCGCCAATTCCAAAAGTCGTGCTTGGATCCTCTTGTTCAACAGGCCGAAAACTAACTGGTTTCTCAGGGCTGTTTTTAAGTAATCGCCAAACTTGCAGTGCACGCTTAGCTTATGTAGTGCAGCTAAGAATTCCTGGACGGTTTCGCCCTCCTTTTGTTTGCGTTGATGGAATTTAAAGTTTTCCGCTATTTCTAACGGAGCTGGATCATAGAAGTCCCTTAAATTCCTTGTGAGCGTGTCGTAACTTGCTTCGAAAGGATCTTGTGGCGAAAGACGATCGCACAAAATGTCGAACGATGTGGCCCCGACGTAACGTAATGTAATAAATAAGGTACTCGGGCCTCGTTTTTAATTGCGAAAATTCGAAATGCCCTTTCTAACCTGAGCAACCATCGTGACCAATTTGTAGTCGTGGAATCGAACGGCTCGATCGTAAAAGTATTTGGCACTGCTGCTATCGCCATTTCGGTAGAGGCTCACAAGAGAAAATGTCTGCCTTGTACTTGCCGTTTCTCTTGCTTCCTTGCTAACGGGCTTGTATCTTCCTCTAGTTATCGAGGAACCCTTATCCCATCCTCGTCGCCAATTGTTGTGACCCAACGGATTTCGGGGTTCACTTTAGGGATAGGGTTACTAATGCACGTACTTGTAATTACGACTTAGTTTAATTGAGACAAAAATATATGTGTTGTTACATGGCTCAGTCGTGCCCGTCTCCGGAAAAGACGAACGAACGCTTCCGCTATTACCTACAAAATACAACGCCTTCTTTCAGGAAGGGGGTCACCGCGCTCAGAAAAGAACTAGCATTACACGTATACAGTGGAGCGCGGTTAGTTTGAAGTAATAGAAAAACGCACATAACAGTGTCATTGTAATATCGCTCGGTTATCGCGCAGTTGCGGCGAGTACGCATAATTATTTTTGGGACGCGGCGGAATTCCACTCGGTCCGTTTACTTTTTCTTCGGCGCTCGCTCCGGCAATCGCTTCTTGCAAGGTTGCGAAATGCTGAGCTTGGACAAGTAACTTGATCTCGTTTCTCAATCCTATTTGGTAGTTCTGTAATGCCTGTTGTTAAATCGTATCTAAGATAGTTCGCTTCCTTTCTATTGTGTGATTTCTTCCCTCTATCATGGAGTCAATAGTTCCATTGCTAGCTTATCGGCTCTTAATCCGAATGCTCTTGCATTTTCTCCGGGTTTTTGCTTGAGTGTATTAAACTCTAGTTGTAAGTGTGTTGTGCTTTTGCGGCTCAGATAGCAAACTTCTAATTCTTTCTTTAGTTGCGCGAAATCTCTTATCTCTCTCGTTTGAAAATCTATCATTGCTCTTCCTTTTAGCTTTGTGCATAACACTGCTTCTAACAGCGTTCCTTCTTCCATAGGATTTATGTTTTTTATTGCGTACGACGCGGCGCTTAAGAATTCTTGTAATTTACTCGAGGCTCCGTCGAACTCGGGTGTCATATCTCGTGCTTCTTTTAAACGTAGGTATCCGATAGCGCGTTTCGCTTGGTTTCGGATATCGTATAACGTTCGTCCGTACGTTACTTCGAACGGGAGGTTTTGGCTCGCGTCTCGCGTGAAATTCGCGGCGTTCAGGATTCGCCGTTTCTAGTTGATTTACGCGATCTTGTAAGTTGCGGATTCCATTTAATATCTCGTCGAGAATGGCATCTCTATCGTCCGGTTGTAATCTGGGAATTCGGTTACGATTGTTCGCCGGTGTTCTCCTTTGAGATAACACTCTATTAATGCGGTTGATTTCTGCGTCTACGTCTTCTGGAGTTATCTGTGCGTTGTTATTTACGCTATTTGCGTCGTGGTTGCTATTTGTTGCTTCCGCCATCTCGATTACGTTCACGTTTCTCGAGGCAGAATAATACTCTTGCGGATTAAATACGCTGCTATCATACGAGGTTAATGAAAACTCTCGTTTGTGTGTTAACCTACTGGTCGTACTGTCCGCGTCTTCGGATTGTGTGTGCGCGTGTGAGGAGTGGAGTCTATCTTCGTCGGGGCAGTTATTTTGTCCTGTTACTCTCGCGTCTAAAATTACAACGGAATCGTCGAATTGTTCGCGTTCGATTACAGTGTTCGGGTGTAATTCCGGTTCCGATTCGCTTTTGCTTGAGTAGTACGCGTCTAAATTTCTACGCACGGTTTCGCGATTGTCGCTTACGACTTCTTCGGTCGTTTGCACGGGGCTTAACGGTCTATTTCTACGCGCTCGTCGTGACGTCTCGCTATGGAGCCACGATTGGTTTAGTTCCGCAGGTGGATTTTCGTTTTCCGACATCTACGGTAATTGCGCTTTACATACTATGCTTAATTGACTTACATTACGGTCGCTAGTCGCATGTTGCTGGTCGGTGCTCGTGCCGCTTTATCTGTCGGTGAGCCTCCGTTGAGGTAGGTCGGCGCCTTCTCAGGTTACGCTGCTTGCTTGTCCCTCGTCTGCCACTACCGTGTTGTTTGCTGCTGTTGAATCTGCCTGGCGTGTCTCCGTGTAGGATGTTGCACTGCCTCACTGATTCACTTGTATTTCTTTTTCAGTTGCCGTTTTGTTCCCGTCCTATTTATGGATCCCTCACGCTGCCACCATTTGTTGTGCCTCTTTTTATTACGGGACATCGGGATTCGTATAATCCAGGAAGGAAGCGGGATACGAACTTGTACACTCGCGACAACTTTGAATAAAACATCAGTTTAATCAGACTCGTCTTACAATCTATTATAAGAGATGTTGCCCGTTATTATCTGTACTGCCCGACTCCAATTGCCCTCTCGTATCCTGTTGTCGCTTCCTTTTGTATCCTCGTCCTGTCCTTCGATATCGCTGAGTTGCTCGATCGTATGTGGGCCGATGTGCAACTCATCTCTTGCTGATTCGGCGTTGCGTAATTCTTTCGGGTATTCGCGGTCGCGTTCCCTATTGTTCTTCTCAGTCTTTATTCTTAATACTATTTATGATTACATTATTACATGTATTGGGGCCGCAACAGTACATAGCAACAGCCGTTACGTAGAATATCCTCCAAATGTATTAGTCATCTTTTATTAGGTGTAAGTACGCGAAGATGCAAACAGAAGGCGTTGCATGAAGAATCGAGCGCATAGGCGGACACGGATAAAGTGTCTACAGAGGCGTTTATAATTATTTCTCTTATAGTTTCGGAGATATTCGGCCCGAAAGAGAAAAATCGATTTTTTTCCGAAGGGGTGTTCACTCTCTAAACCTGCGTATGGGCACGTATAAAAAAAGACGTATCTCTTATTTTTGTCTACACAACAACATATATAAAGCTCATCAAGATCGGAGTAGGACACCTCCGTACCCTTTTCTTGTAAGTCTATTATCAAAATACTAAAAAGTGAACTTAAAGGACATCCATGCCTAAGCCCTTTTACTGTCTAGAATTCCTCCTTTGTGCTTTCTTCCACCTTCACCCTACTTTTTGTCTCTCTAAAAATCTCCTCTACTGTTTGTATCAACTCTTCCCTTATCCCTCCCTCTTTTATTGCAGAATCTTAGTGCCGACACTGCCGACCGAACTCCGATGGGAAGCTTCATCTAAGCGGAATTAAAAATGTCGATAATTTTTTGACATTTTAATCCCGTTTTTTATGTTATCGGCCTACATCTGTCCTTGTCTAACGAGATATCGTACGATATATCTGTGTGTGTTCTTGTCAGATTGCAACACCATGTACACTGCGGTGTGTGTACTGTGACGTGGCAGTTTCGCTGCACCGTTGCAGCGCCCCGCCGCCGCCGTCACAAAGCACGGTTTCGCGACCTTTTAATGCCCGAGGACGGTCCAACGAATTGATGCAAGATCTCCAGGAGGCCTATTCTAATCGCGTTGCGTTATTATTAATCCTATTTTGTTTTGTATTATTTACGCGGCGCCTCACCGAGCCAAAAACAGGAGTTCCTGAGATCGGACCAAGAAAAAGCGGAGTAGACGCCAAGGACGAAAGCGAGAATTGGGCGACGACAAGCGGATTTCGAGGATGCTTGCGGGCCACCGAGCACAGGGGAGCGCGAGAGAATACGCGCGTGGCGCGTGACGCAGCGACGGGCGGATCCGTGAAGGCAGGGCCCCGGGACGCCGGGGCGAAATCAACTCACCTGCCCTCCTCGCACTAGGACCGGATTCCGGGATGGACGATCGCCATTCCCGGACCGAAAAGGAGGAACACGTCTGCGAGCTCATCCCCTATTGGTCCGCGCGATAGTTTCGCGGGGCCGCGTACGCCCGGGGTGGGGTACGCTATCGATTCCGCCATCGAGCGAAAATTTCGAGAGCATTCTTGGATCGTCCTCGACTACCGAAACACGCAATTTGTCAGTCGCGGTATTTTGCGCTTCGCATTACGTTTGTTGTACGATGGATCTTGGACGAACTCTTGGCCGCTACTCCTTTCGACCCTTGGGACGACGGCAAGGACCCTCGGGAGAGAAACGACCTACGGTGAGGTTGCCTCGCGTAACAATTATAATGTAAAGCCACGACACCGCTCCCCGGGTCGCGCTCTCGCTCCGGAATATTCGCGATAATTACAGTATTTGCCGACAAGGCGAACTTAGCGATCGACAGCGGAAGCGAAGGGCACCGGATCGGTCTCGTGGCCGTGGAATCGCGACCGAGATATAACCCCCTGAAGATCGCGGTAGGCGCGTCGATGACGCCGTTCAATATTGCGAGTGCGCCATTTCTCGCGCCCGTCGAGTTCACGTCCGCGTGTCTCGTCGTGCGTAGTATTTCGCCCGGTCGGAACTTAGATTCTATTCGCGTTGTTGTCCTACTCGCGTTCGGAGATTGCTCGCGCTCAATCATTTGTGTTAAATTAGCTTTTGCGTTGTAATGTCGTTCACGGCGGCATATTATTCGCGCTAGAACGTTGTCCGTGTCGACTGATATCTTGTGTAAGAATACTTTTTGCGTTCGGCTGAGTCTTCGCGTTCGAATAATTGCGTTCGGATTACTCGCGTTGAGATATTAATCGTGTTCGGCTCCTGGCGTTGGAGTATTACTCGCGTGCGGTAATTTCTCGCGTCAGAGTCTTATTCGCGCTATTACTTGCAGTCGGATAATGTTCGCGTCAACCGATTATTTGTGTTCGACTATTAGTCACGTTAGGATATCACTTGCGTTATGATGTCACTTGCGTCTAACTATTATATTTGCGTTTTAATTTTGCGTTTCGTTAGTGTTCGCGGTAATTCTGTATTTCTTCTCGCGTCCGTTCTCGTACTTCGCGTTATGCCGAGTACCCCGGCGTATTATTCTTAGCGTTCGAGATTTGCTGGAGACAGTGTGTCGCCTCCGAGCAAATGACTTGCGAATTGGCATTTATGGTTTTGTTTTCCTTTTTTTTGAGTTACTAAAGAATAAATGTTATTCCTGATCTGCTAATCGTTTGAGTTCGTGGTATTATTTTTTTTTGTCACTCCGCCGAATATCGCGCTGCCTTTCATCACCCCCGCCCTAGGATTCGGTCGAGCTAGCCGATTCCTCGCACATCCGCACGTTTTGTTTGTTGCGTCTCGTTTTGGTTTTCTTTTGCGATTTCGCGGACGCGCATTTACGCGTCTGGCGCCCAACGGTAAAATCGTTTCGCGAAGTGTCGGAGGTGCGAGGGAATCGACGGAGAGGCCTGTCATCCCGCTCTCCTCAATCTTTTTGATCCGGCATACGCCTCGGACCGCACCGGGAGTGAAAAAGTCGTGACAGTACATACATAAAGGCTGCGGTCTTTCTTTCAATGAAGAAAGAAGGAGAAAAAGAACGATTCAAAGCATTTGTAGCGTCAAATGGACCGCAGCCAAAATCTGTTGAAGTAAAAATCTTTCTTATTAGGCTTTTAATCTTAACTTCAATGATGTAACGCTGTTCTTTGATCTAGTCCGAAGTCCGAGAAACTTTTGATTTTTACACGTAAGCTAAATGTAATTTGTATATTAAGCTAACGTTTCTTTGAAGTGACAGCTCTAGGTACAACAGGTGCAACACCAAGTAGTATTAAATATAATCTTCTCAAGTTCTTAGTCTTAAATTTACCATCTCGCACATAATTTCTATACGTACTTTAAACATGTAAATGAGTTTTCAGTTCTATAAAGAATATTTAATTCGAAGGAAATCGATCGAACTGAGATATCGGTAATTGCAGCCGTCACTCCAGAATCCTATTAAGTCAAATAAAACTAACTATCAATTTTCCCTCTTTTTCCATACTTTTTCATACTTTTTCCACTGTCTATTTATTATGTAGTTTAAAATATATATATTGTCTATAGTTCCTATCTCTTCTCTGAAGCCCGTTTGGTTGTGTGGTATAATCCTCTTCCGTCTCTTTTTTTTTAACCTCTCCGTCGTTATACTTGTATAACGTCGGCATCAGCGTTACTATCTCTATACTTCTCCACAGCCTTCCCCTCATTTTTTTAGACTATTGGGACCACTATACCTTTTTTCCACACTCTCGGCAACACTTTTCTTTTCCATATTTTATTGCAGTACCTCCATACGTAATTCTTTATCTGCTCTCCGCCATATTTCCACAATTCATTGGCAATCCCGTCTATACCTGCTGCTTTCTTATACTTCATTTATCGAATTATTTATTTTATCTCCTCTCTTTTTAAACTTTTCTCTCAATCTCTTTCTCTTTCTTTCTTTATCCCTCTAATTACTCTCACCTCTACATCTACCAGCAGGTTTATAAAATAGTTTCTCCACTCCTCTATTTCTATTCTTTTATTCAATCTCTATCTTTTCTTCTTATTTCTGTTATAATCTTCCATACCTGTCCTTCTGTTAAACGGGAGAGGTGCTCTTGGACATGGTACATTTGGACACCGTTCATTTGGACACGATCAATTGGACACCGTTTATTTGGACACGGTTCATTTGGACACGCTACATTTGGACACGGTGCATTTGGACACCATTCATTTGGACACGGTGCATTTCGACACCGTTCATTTGGAAACGGTGCATTTGGACACTGTTCATTTGGACACGGATTATTTGGACACCGTAAAAAATACGGCCTGTGCAGTTAAACACCAAAATGCGCGACCTGTGCAGTTGGACACCAAAATGCGCGACTTGTGCAGTTGGACACCCAAATGCGCGTGCATGGGGGGTGCAGGGGGGCGAAGCCCCCCGCCAACATTTCTAGGTTCATTTACATCGACCATACAGCATCATCTAGTACACATGTACCAATGATCGGTAACTGCACAGGCCGCGCATTTTCGTGTCCATATGCACAGGTCACGCATTTTGGTGTCGACGGGTGCGTTCCGTTTCTCGCATGATGCGTGCATGAGCATGAAAGTTTGTTCCGTTTCTCTTCATGCACATTTCCTGCACGCATGGATGGCTCCACCTTTTCCGGTGTATGAAACCGCATGAAGCGCTTTACCTCGCGAGCTAGGGCACTTCATGCAGCTCATGCATTTGTGATATTTTGGCGCAAAATCTGAAGTATAAAAATAAAAATTGTGTCAGACTTGGAATGGCAGAAATGGAAAATGTAATGCGAGGTCTACAATGCGAGTCGCAAAGTCGTGAGTTTATTTTTTGTTCCTTTAATATTTTATAGTACTTTATAGTTGTTTCTTGTTGACTTTCTAGATGAAGTGTGAAATGAAATGCATGAAATGCTTAATATAGGTTCCGTTACTGAAAGCGCATGATCAGTGCATGAAGTGTATAGAAGAAACGGAACGAGTTCTAATACTCTATACCCTACGTTGGTCGTTCATGCGTTTCCTGCGAGAAACGGAACGCACCCCAACTGCACAGGTCGCACATTTCGGTATCCAACTGCACAAGTTGCGCATTTTCGTGTCCATCTGCACAGGTTGCGCATTTCGGTGTCGAACTGCACAGGATGTATTTTTTACGGTGTCCAAATGATCCGTGTCCAAATGAACGGTGTCCAAGTGCACCGTGTCCAAATGAACAGTGTCCAAATGTACCGTGTCCAAGGGTCACCACTGCAAGCCACTCCTGTTAAACACTAATGGCTCACTCTGTATACAGTAATGTATAAAAAGTACCGGAACGGCAGTATCCCGAAAGAATAGAGTTTTTTGAAAAAATGTTATATACAAAAGTTGTAGGGTTTAAAAAGATCTGGTCTTATCAGTGTGACCTTGGATGGCGTCGCTAAGACAAGATCACCTTGAATTTTTTAAATAAGACCCCCTATTTTTTATTGCATGTTCTTACGGCTTTTGTCGAGACGTTTTCAAGACACTATAATAAAGCTCCCTTTTGTTAACAATTTCCTGAAATATTTTAAAGTTTGTCATAATAAAATAACTTTTTAATATAAAATATGAGATATCTCGTAAAGTATTCACTTTTCGATAACTTTACCTTCATACTTTTATATGTAAAATAATGAAAGGAATCAAATAATAATATTAATCTTTACATTTGCAATTTTGCAAAATTGAATTTGCGTTTACAAAATGCAATCAAATTTTTTAAATAATTTTTTTCTGTTTTGTTTTTACAATAACAGATTTCCGACTTTTTTGTTACACCCTATATAACCAGTAAATAATTTTTATCTATTAATTAAAGTAAAAAATGTAGTCTCTAATCATGCTTCGAGTTGGTAATTATTTATGCAAGTCTTCAAATAACTTCAACAAAATTTTTAATGTAATCTAGCTATTAAATAATAATTAATTTGAGAATTTTTTTACTTTTGTTTATCCATCATATGTAAGCTTACAATGTACGAAATAACTTATATTTCTGTGATTATCTTTTGTATTTTAAATATAAGGCGAATTAATGAAAATACTTTCCTAACAAATAACTAACATTTTTTTGTATATAAAAAATATTTGTTTTCTGCAAATTAAATCTTTATCATAAATTATTTTTATATAATTAAATTAAAGATATTTAATTGAATATCTTTAATACGTATAAATGTTATAAAACCATAAATCGATTTAATTCGAAATTGTGTGCCATTTTATTATAAGCGTGCGATATACAACTGATGAACTTTCAGTCAAAATATCTCGGGAATTAGTAATGATATCAAAATACGGTTTTGAGAAAATATAGGGGAGCAAGGGGAACATACTTTAAATTAAAAATTTGACCTTAGGTAGAGGGGTCAAGTCAAATAAAGGTCAACTTAATTTTTTTAAATGGACACATGATTTTTTAAATATCTTCGTTTGTAGGCTTTTTTATTACGAGCTCAACGCGCTATAATCCAAAGTCGCCGAAGATCAAATGACCAAATGCAGACTCATAGTATTATTGTTTTTGTATATGTTATGAGACATCTTTTGCAGCTGGAGCTTGCGAATCGACAATATTAAATTCATTGCAAAATGACCTAACACTTCAAGTTAAGTTGCTATATTCACTAATCTTTGTATGGTTTTGTTTTTCTTTGCTATTGTTCCGGATTGGGGCGAGTTCACGCGCACTGCGAGCCCTTCGCGACGGATGAAGAAGCGCTACCGAGATCCCGTTCTTATCGACTGCGTTTTAGATTCCAGGAGCGTCTCGCGACCAATCAAATTGCGCGAGCGCTCGAACATCGACCCGCATATTTATCAAAATCGATTAGCATGGTTCTTCATCCTCGCGTCGCGGCGCCGCCGGATGCGCTCGGTAGAGTACGTTGTGACGTGACAAATGTCGCGTCCCTTGCCTCAGATAGGAGCTCGGCCGAGGGAGGCGTCAGGGATGGTGCCTCCGCCCGGGGCGGGCGGAGAGCGAGCGCCTAGGTTAGGAATAAACTCTTTTAGCGAACTTACAGGTGGCGAGTGTGGAGCAGAGGGCCGGAGACGCGGAAAATGTAACGGCGTATGCCGCACCGAGGGACTTGCAGGTGGACAGCCGGAAGCTTCCGAGGACGGGCGGCCGACGGGCGGGTCACGCGGGGGCCCACAGCCGGAGCAACAAGGGACCTGTCAAGGCACGCTTAGCCCTCACGATCATACGGCAGCCGTATACGGAGGGCCCGGAATGGGGGGGACGCCGACGAAGGTGTCCCCGTCAAGAAACGGGGCCCCAAAACCGGGATACCGCCATCAGCCGACAGGCCATGGCCCGGACAGCCTGGCTGTCGAGAAACCGGTCTCAGGGAGGCGAATCGAAATTACCGCCGGCGGACGAAGAACGGCCGCGGAGGGCGCCTTCGGAAGGCGCGACGATCGCCTAGAGGGACCGATGGCGTGCCAGGGCGCAGCACCTGATAGGGTTAGTAACATCGGCGCGCGGGTGCGCGCGGGCCCTGCGTGATCCCGCCAGGCCGGAGACCCGCCACTGTCGTGCGAGCCACGAAACCGGCATCATCCAACCCTGCGAAGCGATCGACGAGCTGCCGGAACGAGAGCATTTTGTAAGGCCACTGCTCAGCCCTCGTCAAGTAAGATCGCCGCGATACCGATCCTCCCGGGAGTCGCGTAGTACCGCGTGAAATTGTGATTCGTTGTAAAGTCAGGCGAGGAATTCCGCGGAAAGCGGAAGAAATACCGCGGGAGGATCTGGCCGGGAGAAATAGTCGCCATTGCCCGTCTCGGGGGGATTCGAGCGTACGGCCGCCGACAGTCAGCGTGTGTGTTAAATTTGTCGTCCTCGTTCGTCTTATCGTGTCGTATCGTGCGAAACGGGTGGAGAAGGCTGTAAAGACTCGCGTTGTGCAATTCGTCCGCGGAGTGAGAACCTCGAGTAGCGACGGGAGCTTTCGGACAGCATCACTTGATCGCGGCGTGGCGCAGGGCGCCCGGAAGTTTTGTGTAATTCGGGACTCGCGTAATCGAGAGATTCGCGGTCATTTGTGTAATTTGGGACTTGCGTAATCGAGGGATTCGCGGTCATTCGGGACTCGCGAGATCGGGTGATCCGCGGTCAACTCGGGAAGTGGCTCTCACGCGTGCGAGGGCCTCGCGATTATCGTTTCCGGTCAAGTCCGCGTTAGTTGTAAGTACGTCCGTGTTACTTGTAAGCGCGTAACCTGGTGCGTTTGGCGAGGATAAGGGTCCTCGGCTATTTCTCGTTTAATCGTTATTTATGTCGGGAATTATGTGGCTAAAAATATTATCTTATGTTCTTGTTATTTGACTGAATTAATTGAGCTACGCTCCCTCTCCTTTTCCGACCGCGACAAATCTGAGAAACTCACGCCTGAGAAAATTACGATCTCGTATCGTGGTGTGAGAAATCGCACCTGGCGCCCAACATATCAAGACTCAGTCGAGCCTCCATCCGGGTTTCGGAGAACTTATCGCGATTCGGAAAGGCAATTAGATAAAACGCCGGAGATCCCTGGTAAAGAAAGCGACTTCGCGCTCCGTCCCGGCTGGCGAGACCGGGCGGACATCGTCGTTGTCGTCATAACGTCTGTAGCCGGCCGGTGAACCACACGTGTCCGCATCCGCAAAAACCAAAAGGTCGAACCGGTGTGAGCCACGCGACAAGATTTCCGCTTGTTCCGCGACAAGATCTCCGCTCGCGCCGACAGGATCTCAGCTCGTGCCGCGACAACTTTGGCTCGCGTCGACACGAGATCCGGGCTCGTACTGCGACAAGATTCTCCGCTCGCGCCGCGACAAGATGTCCGCCGTAAGCCTGCCATCCCGCGTGTCGTACTAAGACGCCCGCTCGTAACACGAAAGCGTGGTTCACCGCGTCGACTCGCACTGTCCGTCGTCCCGCGCCGGACAGTATGTTTTGAAACGAGTCTTAAGTACTCCTCAGTTGAAAGTTAAGCGCCGTGTTTGGCCGTATTCAATTTCGCCGCTTGCGAGTGATCTGCGTCGTGCTCGGCCATCACTCCTCGCGGGAGAATCGTTCTATCTCGCGAGTTGTGAATGATCTGCGTCGCGCTCGGCCGTCATCCCTCGCGAGAGTTTCCGTGCAACTTCGCGGGTTGCGAGTGATCTGCGCTGCGTTCAGCCGTCCCCCTCGCGAAGTTCAGGTTCAATCTCGCCGAATGCGAGTGATCTGCGCCGCGCTCGGCCGTCACCCTTCGCGATAGTTAAAGTGTAATCGTGCGGGTTGCGAAGGATCTGCTGCGCCATCGGCCGCCCTCCCTCGCGAGAGAAACTAAGACACCACATTGTGCGGGTAAAGTGCCGTGTTCGGTCGTTTTACCGCGCGCAAGACCTTCCGCGATCATTTCTGTGAGCGCCTCGTGCGCCGTGCGCCGTTCTCGGCCATGTTGGTGTAAAGCCGCCGTGTCACCGTTTGACACGGCCATTCGAATAACAAGTGTCAGCAGTGTGGTGTTCACGTGAACATGTTTGTGACACCCCAGCTAATAAAGACCTTCTCTCACAGTACAAATAATACGAGTTGAACTGACTGAATGTGCCTGTTCCGCGATCCTACGATCCTACCGCGCACCTAAACGGAGCGCGAACCTCCCTACTCCGCACCGCATTGAAACGAGTCTGGCGACTGGCTCAGATGAGTTTCTGGTCCTTCGAGATTGAAACAACTATTGATCCTGTTTCTTCAAATTTTAATATTAATTGTTGTATAATACGTAGGTGTGACTGACATTTTTTTAGTTTACTTAAACTGGTAAGTACAGTGAGTGCTCATTTGTACTATAAGCGTTAACATGATAATTCCGCGTGCCCAACTAAGTCATCATGACATTGCTCATGTCCACGAACATAAACACGAACAAGAAATAGTAGTCTAACAACAAGATCCATTCGATTTCAATTTAGTTTCGATTTAGTAAAGAAGCTGCAGCTGCAAAAGGTGTCTCATAACAAAGGTGTCTCATATACAAAGACAATAATACTGTGAGCCCGCATTTGGTCATTTTACCTTCGAAGATTTTGGATCATAGCGCGTTGAGCTCGTAATGAGAAAGGTTACAAACGTAGATGTTTAAAAAATTATATGTTTATTAAAAAAAATTAAGTTAACCTTTATTTGACCATGACGCCTCCACCCAAGATCAAATTTTTTTAAATCAAAGTATGTCCCCCTTGCTATCCTATATTCTCTCCAAATCGTGTTTTGGTATTTTTACTAGTACCCGAGATATACCGACTGAAAGTTTTCAAATTGACACCTTGTATTTAAATATCACATTAGACGAATATCTATCATCGAACATTTAATTTATTACAGTTAAACAGCCAGATATCGCCATACCTAAACAGTTTTTGATCAACAAGTATAAATATGGTTATATCTAAACAGATACAGTCAGATCTGAACTGTTTCGATAAAAAATCACAGATATGGTTCGATCTGAGCAGATATGGCCCGATCTGAACCGTCAAAGATCCAGATTACACTCTACATATTGCTGTTATATATAGTTATATATGAACATACTAGCTGGTTACCCGGGCTTCGCCCCGGAGGACATGTGTAATAAGACACGCAAACAGTCTCTCTCTTGCTCTCTCTCTCTCTCCCCACTCTCTCTCCCTCTCCCTCTTTTTCCCTCTCCCTTTCCTTTTCCTTCCCTCTTCCTCTCCCTCTCCCTCTTCCTCTCCCTTCTCTTCTCCCTCTCCCTCTTTCTCTCCCTCTCCCTCTCCCTTCCCTTTTCCCTCTTTCCCTTACCCTCTTCCTCTCCCTCTCCGTCTCCCTCTCCCTCTCCCTTTTCCTCTCTCCCTCTTTCTCTCCCTCTCTCTCTCTCTCTCTCTCTCTCTCTAAAATGCTATAAATTAAAAAATATTACTTTTTTATTGACTGAAGTTCAATTTTGTCTATACAATTTGAGATTCACTCAATTATTTCCTAAAAAATTGGGAACAAAAAACTATACAGTTTATAGCATTTCCTGGGAAATTGTACCCGTTTTATATACAATTCTTTAAAATTTGATCAATTATTTCCCGAAAATTTTGAAAAACTTTTGATACCGATTCCCAAATAGATCGGTAACAAAAAATTATGTACTTTATAGTACTCCCCGAGAAATTCTATATACCCCTACTTTTTATGTACAATTCTTTGAGATTCGATTACTTGGAACCGGTTTTCAGAAAAATCGGTAACAAAAAATAATACACTTTAGAGCACACTCCGGGAAATTCTACCTCTACTTCATGTATAATTCTTTAAGATTCAATCAATTATCAATTAATTCAATCAATTATTTCCCGCAAAATTGAAAAAATTAAAAAAACTGGTTTTCAAAAAAATCGGTAACAAAAACTATACACATTATAGCGCTCCCCGGAAAATTCTACCCCTGTTTGATCTATAATTCTTTGAGATTCGGTGAATTATTTCCCGAAAAATTAGAAAAATTAGAAAAACCGGTTTCTAGAAAATCGGTAAGAAAAAACTATACACATAGTGGCACTCCCCGGAAAATTCTACCCTTATTTCATATACTTTTGGTAAAAATTCGATTCAGGGGTTTGGGCTGGGCGTTGATGAGTCAGTCAGTCAGGACATCTTCCTTTATATATATAGATATATATAATATAACCAGATTTACGCAGACAAAACAACTCATATCTAAGCATATCTGACCAGATGAAATTTGATCTGGTCAGATCTAATTTTTTTTCCGGGTGTATAGAATATACAATAAATAATTTGTTCTGCCAATTGTCACGTTTTGACTGTCAATGTTCGTCCGTTTTTTGGTCAATGCATTCAAGCAATTTACCAGGGATTTGGACAATGTCGTGTGAAGGATATAGTTATTAATATTATTATTCGGGACCGAAAAGATATCTGATTTTATAAACTTTGTAACGAGGATCACTTTTACTTATCTGATCGTAATGAGGGAAATCGATATCGAACTCGACAGGAGTAGGTTTAAATGGAGGTGCGTTCTCTAATTGTTGTAAATTTTGGAGGAGGAGAAGAGGATCTTGGTTAGAAACAACAGCTTATTTAATCTGGAACCTAATCCTTTTGATTTGAGTTCGTCTGCCTCTCTTTTTCTTCATTTAACCCGATTCCTCGAAAATGAATTTTGTAGCTCGCCACACTTTGCGGCAGCGCTCCAAAACCAATCCGCCACACTCTGCTCGCCACACTCTTCGTCAGCGCTCAGATCGGCAGCGTAAAGGCCAAATTCACTTTTGGAAATTGATTGCAATTCCCAAGAATCAACCTCGTAATCGCCACGCCTTCGGCAGCAAAAGTACCTGCTCGCCACACTCTTCGTCAGCGCTCAGGACCAATTGCCACGCACTTTGTCAGCGACAACTGCGAGTCAAATCCCAGAAATGATCGATTTATACGAAAAGATTTTAGAATTTAATTGGAGATGAAGTTCCAGATCTCAACCTTGTTCGATTTCAATTAATCTTACCTTTATTCTTTTTCTAATACAAAAGTTCTTGCGTGAGGCGCAGTCTAAAATATAAAAGTACAGGGATTAAGTCCTATTGAGCGCGAGTGCTCGGATTTAGTAGTACGTAGTGATATTCAGGAATGGCTAGAGCCGAAGGAATTAGAATCTGTAAGGAGCCGAAGCTCGAAACTATCTGCTGCTTCGCGGCGTTTTCTGCCCTATTTATACCCGAAAATGCCCGGAATCTCCCGCGCGAGATTCCCGTCATTTCCACGGGGTCTTAAGGGGGGAGGTTTTCTAGAAGCTTCTAGAATCTTCTAGAAGCGTAGTTTTGGGTCCATCTGGCCCTCGGCCCCCCAACGGTCGTCTGATAACGTAAACGTTTACATTAACCGGGGCGTTGGCTCGGAATTCCGAGCCTAGCGTGCGTCGTTTAAGCGTTGAAAATGTATAACGTGCGTCGTCTAAATTTGATTCAAAATTTCCGTACTTAACACAATATTTAATAACAAAAGAAGTATCTATTTCAACAACTTTTGTAAAGGTTACAAAAGTAATTAAAAATAAACGTCACAATGTTTCGACCCTCGGCGTTTAAGTCTTTCTCAAATGATCTATTGAACTATTTGGTACGCGGTCAATTTTTAGTCATCTCATAATTATACATGAAGAACGTTAAGTCATTACATTAGACATCTTTTGTTATGAAGGATTCTCACAAAAAAAGGTCATAATTGATAAACTGTAATAAACAACCGTAAATGACTGAAATGTAAAGTATATGTATCAAATAAAATTAAAGTTGTAGTCTTAAAAATATTCACATGTGTAATATCCAGCGATGGTCATTTGATTAATAAGTTTTTGGTTATTTCCACCCAATCGTCTACATGTCGTATAAAACATTATGTGATTTTCGACACAGAGCATGTTTACACGAAGACAGTTAACGTTCGACACTGACGCAGTTACGCGATACTTTAAACTTTTAACGAACACTGAAAGGTTATAATTGTCAACATTACTTATTCTTATATTATTGTTTCATCTCGAAGGACCAGAAACTCATCTGGGCCAGACGCCAGACTCGTTTCAATGCGGTGCGGGGTAGGGAGGTTCGCGCTCCGTTTAGGTGCGCGGTAGGATCGTATAGGATTGCGGAACAGGCAAATTCAGTCAGCTTGACTCGTATTATTTGTACTGTGAGAGAAAGTCTTTATTTTTTGGGGTGTCACAAACATGTTTACGTGAACACCACATTGCTGACACTTGTGTTGAAATGTACATTCAAATTATATGTATCTTAGGTTTCTTACAGTTATAGTGATATCAGTCTAAAATTACTAGGGTAAAGATTTGTTTCTATTGGTAGATTACGGGTACGTTATTTTCTCTGAGTTTCCGCTCTGCGTATTATATTCTTTATAGACACCATCCTTATCGCTGAGATAAAGAGTTGTGTACTCGCGATCACAGTAATAAATATCACTTTCATTTTAATCTCATTGAGTTTATCTTCGACGCATCCTATCGATCCAGCACACTCTGACAACTTGTTATTCGAATGGCCGTGTCGGATGGTGACACGGCGGCCTTACACCAACATGGCCGATAACGGCGCACGGCGCACGAGGCGCTTACAGAAATGATCGCGGAATGTCTTGCGCGCGGTAAAACGACCGAACACGGCACTTTACCCGCACAACGTGGTATCTTAGTTTCTCTTACGAGGGAGGACGGCCGACGGCACAGATCTTTCGCAACCCGCAAGATTACACTTCAACTCTCGCGAAGCGTGACGGCCGAGCGCGGCGCAGATCACTCGCATTCGGCGAGATTGAACTGATCGTTGAACTATCGCGAGGGGTGACGGCTGAGCGCAGCGCAGATCACTCGCAACCCGCGAAGTTGCACTTATTGTCTCTCGCGAGGGATGACGGCCGAGCGCGACGCAGATCATTCGCAACTCGCGAGATAGAACGATTCTCCCGCGAGGAGTGACGGCCGAGCACGACGCAGATCACTCGCAAGCGGCGAGATTGAATAAGGCCGAACACGGTGCTTAACTTTCAACTGAAGAGCACTTAAGGGGATCCTAAAGACGTTTGTATTACCGACCGAATTCTATATCTGTCCTTGTATAGACAATGATGATAGACAAGGATAGACATGGTTATAGGTTATAATTTCTTCAAAGCTCTCATTTTTATTCCAGGCTTTCAATCTCAATTTCAAAGGTACGTTATTGTTTGTGCACGTCTTCTGAAGGATGGGAACATTTCATTTCGTACATATTACTTATACAACTGTTTATATTAAAAAATGAGGTAGCAGCATTTTTAATTTTTTTTCAATTATTACTAATTATTTTACATTCCCACTCTTCATTAGTACCTCTACTTTACTCCTGTAAAAGGATTTTGCGATCTGTAAAGCCGTTTCAAAATGAGACCTTTGAAATGAATTGTCGGTAATTGAGTCACTTTAGCATCCCCTTAAGACTCGTTTCAAAACATACTGTCCGGCGCGGGACGACGGAGAGTGAGTCGGCGCGGTGAACCACGCTATCGTGTTACGAGCGGGTGTTTTATTACGACACGCGGGATGGCAGGCTTACGGTGGACATCTTGTCGCGGCGCGAGCGGAGAATCTTGCCGCGGTACGAGCCCGGATCTCGTGTCGACGCGAGCCAGACTTGTCGCGGCACGAGCTGAGATCCTGTCGGCGCGAGCGGAGATCTTGTCGCGGAACGAGCGGAGATCTTGTCGCGTGGCCCACCACCCGGTTTGCCCTTTTGGTTTTTGCGGATGCGGACACGTGTGGTTCACCGGCCGGCTACAGACGTACTCTACTGAGCGCTTCCGGCGGCGCCGCGACGCGAGGATGAAGAACTATGCTAATCGATTTTGATAGATATGCGGGTCGATGGGCGATCGCTTGCGCAATTTGATTGGTCGCACGCGGCCAATAAGAACGGGATCGGGGTAGCGCTTCTTCACCCGTCGCGAAGGGCTCGCCATGCTCGTGAACTCGCCCCAATCCGGAACAATTATTGAGATGATATTTTCATATATGGGATTTAAATTGTCCGTGACTTTTTGAAGATTGATCGTATTAGTATGTTTTTTTATGAAGAACATTTCCGCTATTTCTCTCTTTTTGGTATTTGTTTCTTTGTGGAGTATTGTAACTTCTAACCAATTAAAATTATGTCCATATGAGACTCGATGTTTACTTATCACAGAATGATTACTTTCATGTTTTTTTTATTCATTCTGATGCCCTTTTATACGCGTTTGTAAATGACGTTTTGTCTGCCCAATATACACAGCATCACACTTATCACAACCTATCCGATAAAACCTGTGTGAAGTTAGCACTCCATTTAAAAAATTTTTAAATTCTAAAAATTGTTCCAGGTTGTTCCAGACTTGTTCTAAATTGTTCCAGAAAATCAAATTTTTAAAATAAAAATGTACGCGGAAAATTAATAAAAACGATTTTCTGACCTGGCACCTAATTTCTCGAAAATCGAATTTTTGAAAGTTGTTCCAGATTGTTCTAGTTGTTCTAAACATTGTTCCAAAGTATTAATTTGATTGGTCAAAAACTTTAAGAGATATTGAAAAAAGAAAAATTTAAGAGATAAGAAACCCGAGATATTGAAGAGAAAAAAAATAACAGTTTTTGGCCATTTATTCGTAAACAAAAATGACTTACAAAACTGTCGATTTAAAACATATTTATAATGCGCGTAGAACAACTCAGAACAAAATTTTTAAGACCAGAACAAGAACCTAAAGGGCACTTTACTCTTTATCGAAAATGTTATTTTTCGATTTCCTTAGTTAAAAATCTTGTTCCAGGCTTCCCGCGTTCAAATGAAACGATAATACGTAAAGGGAAACCATTTTTGTGAACCTTTGGCAATCCCCATAACATTGTGGGAGATTGCCATTAGTATACCTTAATCGATAGAAAGTGTGATCATCGATGTGCCATGACTTAACTAGTTGGTTGAATTTCAACATTAACTTTTTGTTTGGATCCTTGTTTAATTTTTTATACGTGGATTCATCCTCAAGGAGAGAAGTCATTTGGTTAATATAAACACTTTTGTTCATAATCACAGTAATCTGGCTTTTGTCAGTTTTTGTAACCATCAATACTTTCTGATTATTTTGTAAAACTTTTGCACTTTTTGTGTTCATTAAAAATAAATCGATCTAAATAATTGATATGAGTATCTTTATTAAGGAAAGTTTGTAATGACGATACTATTGCATTTTCCGTATACCATTAGAAGCATTTGGCGATATTTTGTAACTAATAATCTCGACATTTTTTATGGTACCTAAAGTAATGCGTAATCTATCCTTTTTATCATAATTGGTAACAGGTAAACCATATCTCCTAAACTTAAGAACTGTGATTAACTGTGATTAAATGTGATATGTTTTTTGGAATATTTTTATCACTAATATTTACTATCCATTTTGTTCTGTCATTATTAAAAAACCCTTTATATATATATATATGGAAAGTCCCCTATTATGAGACAGGATCCTAATATGAGATATGTTAAGTTAAAAGGTCCTATATAGGCCCCATCTGTTGATCTCACCATGAAAAAACCCCGCCATCTCATATTAGGTTACCTATCTCATGATAGGGGACTTTCCTCATATGAGTTATGTGAATGTGTGCTAAAGCTATCACACAGGAAAGCCAAGTCTGTCAAAAGCAGATTTTGCAAAGTATCTGCTACAAAGTTTGTCGTCAGAAAGATTATAGATTTGATGCCGGTTCTGATATATCACATAATGTCGACAGAACGCCAATAGATGTATAACAGAATCTGCCAACATAATCAGACAGCAGATTAGTTAGCAGAAATCGAGCAGATTCTGCTGGAACTGTTCAGACTCTGCGCGATTTCTGCTGCCTATCTGCTCACATTGCCTGTCAGTAAGCTCTGTCTGCGAGATTTCTACTGTCAATCCTCTGTCTGATTATATTAGCAGATTCTGCTGGCAGAACATAAGTTGAATACAGACGCAATTGATGTTAGTCTGCTGACATGTC
Source organism: Temnothorax ravouxi (assembly GCA_030770255.1). Lineage (NCBI taxonomy): Eukaryota > Metazoa > Arthropoda > Insecta > Hymenoptera > Formicidae > Temnothorax > Temnothorax ravouxi. The sequence goes on along the minus strand of JASTWP010001715.1, from coordinate 17,741 downwards.
TGATCAAATCTGTTACCAATCTGCCGACAGACTGCTGTCAGTGCTGTCATTTTGCTTACCTACTGGGTACATATACGTGGTCTGTCTAAAAAGTAATAAGACTGAATTTTTTTTTAACAAGTGGTAACACTGTAAAAACGAGCGTGCAGTAGACCGAGAGCTCATTCATACTCTACCTTTAGTTAAAATTTTAATTTGATAACATTAACACATGTAATTCTACAATTATTTGTATAACTGTATGTTTGGGTGACACGTCACAAAAATGGGAAAAACTCTATTAAAACTATTAGAAAATCTTATTTGGTCTAATAAGATTGAATTGTGTTTTAAACCTGCATTTTCCATTAAAACATAATTTATACGCTCAAATCAGTTGTACTTTGTTGAACTGGAACTCATGCCATATGTAAAATCGGAACCAATATAGACATATTAAAACATATAGGACGGAATGTGAATATTTCTATCGAATTTGATTCAAAACCATAGAAACTTATTGATACTAATATTGGCATAAGTTCCAGTTCAACAAAGTACAACCGATTTCAGAGTAATTATGTTTTAATGGAAAATATAGGTTCTCAAAAACACAATTTAATCTTATTAGACCGAATAGGATTTTATAATCGAGCTTTTTCAGCATATATGACATATGTACCTATATAAAATCAATAAATTTAAAATTTTTGACATGTTTAATATTTAATATAAAACAATGTCGAATTGTGTACTGTGATATGAAATAAAAGATATATTGAATGTCTGTGGTATAGATCAAAGTAACTTTTTTTGTTTGTAAAAATTTGCTTGCAACTCTGAAATAAATAGATTTTAGAGCAATCACAGCCACACAAAAAAAAATTATTTTCTGGTCTGAGGGTCAGATCATGTTTATTATATGTTTTTGGGGTCGCTGAAACTGAATCCGAAGTCCATTTTACCCCATCACGTCAGGTTTGTGACATAGCAGTGTCTCGCCTGTGTCTGCATCCAGGGCACCTCCACGCGGTGACGACGGGCAACGGAGCAATTCCGTTATCCGGCTGAGTCCCTGGATTACGGCGTTGATGCCGTATGGCAGGCACAGGTGGAAAACGTTTAACGAGACAGGGATTCGGATACCCAGAATCGGCGGCTGGTCAGGGTGAGAATGCGGGCCCGCAGGCGTCGTCACCATGCGACCGCAGCTCTACATTGGTTGATGACTTGGCTAATGTAGAGTTGAATACTACAAGAAAAAAGGGCGAAGTCGTTTCGCAATCACATAACTGTGATTCATATCATTACGTCTTTTGATTTATATTTGCTCCAAGTTATGTCAAAAACCTGACGTGATGGGGTAAAATGAACTTTGGAGTCGGTTTCAGCGACCCCAAAAACATAATAAACATGGTCTGACCCCCAGGCCAGAAAATAATTTTTTCTGTGTGGCTGTGTAATTATTAAGATTTTTTTTTGTTTTGTTTGATGAAAAAACATGTTCTTAAAGTTTGATTATCTTTTTGATTATTTTTTATCAATATTCTGAATATTATCTTACTATTTTTTCTAGAATATAAGAAGAAGTTATACAGCTTTCAAGAAGATGCAGAACAACTGGAAGGTTTTCAAACACAGGAGATGGCAAAAGTTAAACATCTTGTACGTTTTATTTGAAATAATAGTTAATATGTAAATTATAATTTCTCGTCCTTAGTTTGTTTGAAAGTTAAACAATTTATATTTGCATGGAATTTTTTATCATAAATGATAGTATAAAGAGTGTATATAACAGAAATGATAAAAACGAAAGAGATTATTTCTCATGCAAAAATAAATTGAAATATAAAACTCTAGATATGGAATACATATGTATGAATGTAGGATTAGTTTATTGCCTTTCCCTGTAGGGTTTACAAGGCGTTTTTGTGAGGAACGCACCCAAACCTCTTACAACACATCCCTGTATGCCTGGCCATTTGCGACCTCACAATCATTATTTTCCCCCTCCTACCCCGTACCCCTCTTCGCCCCTCTTCCTCTTTTTCTGCTTCCTCCGAGTTGTGTTCTTCTGCCTCCCTCCTTCCTGTCACGGCTCCTCCCTACTTGGCCCACTCTCTTTTTCTCTTATCCTCCTTTTCCTCGTCAGAGTCCATGGAGGAGCTTCTCCTCCATCCCTCTGGTGATCTCGTCCTCTTCGGATCTTCCTGCGCTCCTGCAATCTTCTCTCCTTCTTTCTAGTCTTCTTTCTTTCTCTTTTCTCTCTCTATCCCTCCTCTTCACCGACTTGTCCTCATCCATCTTCACTCCTATACTGTTCCCCGCTTTTCTCCTTGCCTCCAGCACCCGCCATTTCTCCTCCTCATCTCCCAGCTTCACTAGTATCGTCAACCAAGCCCCTCTCTGGCCAATCACTCTCATCTCTCTTACCTCCACCTTTAAACCTTCTGTGAATAGCTCCTTTACCTTCTCCCAATTTGATTCCTTTCCTTCCCATTTCTCCTTCTCGATCCTTATTATCACATTTTTCTTTCTCATTTCTTCATCGTTCCTTTCTCCTTCCCCTGCCCACCATTTCTTCTTCCCTGCCTTCTCCTCACTATCATCCTTCTTCTTTTTACTTCCGCTTTGCTCCATTCTTTCCACCTTTCTTTTCAGTCTCTTCAGCTCCTCCTCCAGCTCCTGTATCTTATCATCCTTCCTTTTACTGTCCTCTTTCACCTCCCTCAGCATCTTCTTTACTTTTTCTTCTACAATCTCTTCCACCGCCTCTATTATTATTTTCCCCTTGCACTCTATTCTGGATTATCTGTAACATGTACTATATATTATTCTCCTTTCCTTTTCTCTACTTTTCTCTCTCTTCCCCCTCTCTCTCCCGTCTCCCCCTTCTCCCTTTTATCCTTCCCTTACTCCTTCTTATTCCTCAGACTTCTCTTTTCCTTCCATTTTTTCCCTCTCTATTTCCATCATCCATTCCTCACCTCTCCTTCCTCATCTAGCGCCCACCTTACCGCTTCCTGCCAACTTCCACTTCCTGATTTCCATCTTCTACACATCCTTCCCATACATGCTCCCACGTTTCCTCCCTATATTCACACATCCTAAATTTCTTCTTTCCTTCCCCTAAATTTATGATAATTTTTTTCTAGTTGTTGGCCAAAGAGCAGGAAGTAGAAGAAAAAACGCATCATTTAAAAGCTGCTACAGCAGAAATAGAAAATCTAAAGACGGAAGTTTCCCGACTTAGACGATACGAAGATGAGTTAAACAACGTACAGGTGAGTAGACTGATTTTCTATTTATTCAAATTTACTTTTAATTATTATTTATGATTTATTAATTTTCTTCTTGAAAGATTTATTATTTTTTTATACTTTTAATATTTGGATAATTAAATAGTATTATTTAAATAACTAGACATTACAGACGCGCGCGCTTCGCGCGCGCCATTTAGCTTTAACATTATGCTATTACTATTACACTATTAACCCTTGATACACACAACTGTCAAAATATACAATGACAGCTGCAAATGAAGTAAGCGCAGCGAGAGAACCAATCGGCATCGCGGAAAAGAGGCTTCCAAAATTCACCCGTAACACGGCTTTTTTAATAATGGACTAGACACTACAGACGCGCGCTTCGCGCGCGCTATTTAGCTTTAACATTACCCACAACTGTCAAAATATACGATGACAGCTGCTCATGAAATGAGCACAGTGAGAGAACCAATCGGCATCGCGGAAAAGAGACAACAATAACTGCGATACATTCGAGTATCGACTTTGCACGCCTTTTTTAGAGAGGGACTAGACATTACAGACGCGCGCGTTTCGCGCGCGCCATTTAGCTTTAACATTATGCTATTACTATTACACTATTAACCCTTGATACACACAACTGTCGAAATATACAATGACAGCTGCAAATGAAGTAAGCGCAGCAAGAGAACCAATCGGCATCGCGGAAAAGAGGCAACAATAATTTCGATACAAACGCAATTCACTCAGTTAACACGCCTTTTTTAAAAGTGGATTATTACATTAATATTTATGTAATTATATAAAATATCTAAATTATATTTCTGTTAAAAAGATATTAACTTTCGAAAATTTCTTTGTCACATTTAAATTAAATTGTATTCTGTTAAAATAATATATTTCTCTATTTATATAAATACATGCACATATGATATTATTCTATTTAATGCAATCTGACAAGCGAGCTAAACAACAAGACTTATGCAATTTATCTATTTATTTAGAACTCTGCCAATTAAAATACTTTGGCTAAAATACGCCAGAGAATTGTCATGTAATCACAGATATAATATCCAGTAAGATTTCTTCTAACATATTTGTGTATTTAGAAAATTAACATAAGATTTTCCTATTATTAAAAAAAAATAGGTTTGAATAAATTATTATTCATTATTTTTGTCCTCATATTTACGATAAATTGTTATTCGCTTTAAATGTCTTGATTGAACGATGGTATGTAAAAATGTTATTATAATAACTAACAGTAGACTATACATAGTCTACTGATAATTATTATGGAAATTTAATATCCTATCTTTGACTTTATCCATTTGTATCATATCTACATGTTATGTAAAAAAATTTGGCAATTATACCGTTCAATAGAGCAAAGTTTCAGCTTTAAAAATCTGTTTTTTAAGTTGCGATACAATGATTTCTTTAAGAGAGTTACGAGCAATTAAAGTCAAAATGCTCATTTCTTATTTAATCCGCGATAAATCAGTAACAAAAAATCGTAAAAACATTTTTAAAAAAAGATTTTGCAAGGAAAACTTCAAGCTTTTACGTTAAAAAGTCGAAAATGTTCGCAGATTTTTTTTGTACACGTGACAGGCCCACAAAGTGAAAAGAAAATTTTCTATTTTGTCCAGCTCGTAGTTTTCTATATGTAAAAATTATCAAACTCACAAAAACTTAAAAATAATAGTTACCTTTTGAAAGTAGAGATTTTAAGCTTTAAAATCCTTTTTTAAATTTAAATTTTGTTCATTTTTAACGAAAGTTACAGCTGCTTAAATTTTGTCTATTTTTAAAGATAAATTTAGTGTTCTTTTAATTTTTGTGAGAAGTGTAGATTACTTAAAGAATTGGTAATTTGTCAAAAAAAAAATTTCTATTTGAGTTTGTGAAAGTTAGTATTTAGGTGAAAGCAAATTAATTTTTTTTGTAAACTGGTAATTAGTAGAAATAAATTTTTTATTATTAAAATAATTAATAGATAGTTTATTAAAAATAAATTACTATTTATTAGGTTGGCCAATAAGTCCGTGCGGTTTTTATAAGTATATATTTATAAGTAAAAAACCGCACTGGCCAACCTAATATTTCAAAATTAATTATTAGTGGAAAATAATTATTAATTTTTTCAATAATAAATAAATAGTCTCAGATAAATTACATATATTTTAAAAATTATTAATTAGTTGAATATAAATAATTTAAAAATAAATGCGAGATTTAGCGACCCAACTGGCCAGTATCAATTTATTTAATTACTCACTACGTTTCGACCTTAATTAGGTCCTTTTCAAGTGAGAAACAATAAATAATTACAGTAATGTAAGATTACAGAATTACAGAAGTTACAGTAATAATACAGTATAACAGCAACCTGTCCTATAATAATCTGGCGCCTTACTTTAATTATGTGCTATTATTTGACTTTGTATTTATTATACTTTATATTTATATAGATTTTTCAATATATATCAATTACTTTCTGCTTTAAAAAAAGCATAAACTTGAAACAACCTAGCTTCCGAAGCGCGGATTCACTCGCGACTGATGGTCAGGGTTCGGAGTAGGCGCGGAGGAACTACTCGGTTTTTTGGTCAAATTAACAAAGATTTATTTTAACTAAAAATATATACAAGCGTCGCAGGTAGATACAGGCTGCGATCGCGGGTGGAACGTTAACAAGGTTCATTCTCTAGGGTGCGTTCCGTTTCACGCATGATGCGCATAGAAGCGCACAAGATCATTCCGTATTCCGTTTCACTCCTTCGGGGAGACGCTATTAACGCTATTAACGCAAACGCTATGAACTTCGTTCGATGCGAGTTGTGCGCAAGTGATGTGAGTCATGAGTTGTGCGCAAGTGATGTGAGTCATGATTGCAAGTATGAATAACAAACGAGCAATAAATCTTCTCTTTCACGCAGTGGAATTAATAGAGTCGTCATCGTCTTCTGATAGCGAAGAAGAGTTGGATGCACTCACAATCAGTAATTTGGAAACAGTGCGTCGGAGCAGACTTTCAAAGCTAAAAAATTATGTCGAAGAGGTTATTCCTAGGTGGAGAGATAAAGAATTTAAATCACACTTTAGGTAATAATAATTATACGCTTTTGTAGAACTTTCCAGGTTTCATCTATCATGTTGCAATACAATAAAAAAAAAATTTTGGTTGCATGCACTTATTTATATTAAGAGGTTTTTGCTAGGTATTTGTGTACTAATTATAGCTGAGATGTTCCACAGAATATCCAGAGTCACTTTCGAGTTTGTACTCGAAATAATTGCTCCGAAATTGAGAAGAAATTTTCCAGGGTTGGAAATGATTTATCCAGAGAAGCAATTTCTTGTCGCTATTTGGAGAATGGCTACTCCAGATTCTTATAGGTTGGTATATTATATTCAATAATAAGATTTGCTTTGAGTAATGTTGCATTTTTTATTCACGACTTTTTTCTATCATAGATCAATATGCGAAAAATTTGATCTGAGTGTATCAACAGCTTTGTTGGCAACACGACGAGTTACTAAGATTCTTGCAGAATTGGCACCAACATTCATCATATGGCCAACAGGAAATAGATGTAACGACGTTTGGGCCGGATTTGAAGGAATCCGTTCTTTTCCACAAGTCATAGGAGCTATAGATGGTACTCACATCAATATTCCAGCTCCACGTGTTAACCCAGAGGCCTATATTAATCGAAAAAGTCACCATTCTATTCAACTGCAGGTTTGTAATGTGGTCATCTAGTGTATCAAGTAAAAGAATTCTTTCCTCGGACAATAATACGTACTTTATATCTTACAGGCAATTTGTGATCACACGACTCGTTTCACTCACTGCTACATTGGACATGCTGGTTCTGTACATGATCAGCGTGTCTTTCGTCTCTCAGATATCCAAGATGCATTGGGCAATGCAGAAAAAGTCATCAACATCCTCACCAGTTACAGATACCACGGAAGAAGAATCTGTGGAAGCTTTGAAGCGGCGATTAGAATCAAACGAAAAAAAATTAGCCGAACTCCAGACAAAACATTTTTTCATGCAAAAAATGACAGAGACAGTTTTTAAGAATTACCACAGTATTAAGAGGCAACATAAAAAAATAAAAATAGATCTTAAAAGACTTCAAGATTTCCATCATCGCAGCCATGAATTATTAACCGGCAGATTGCGTCAAGACCAATTAAAGGCTATATGTGCAAAAACTACAAAAGGAAGAAAGTGGAGCACTCCAACTATTACTGACGTACGGACTAATATACAAAATGAAATGGGGCACACAAGGCTACTCAGGTTTTGTCAGAAAGTTTCCAATTTTTCCTTCAGTCAGAAAACTTCAGCAAGCTGTTGAACACATGAAGTTTGAGTCAGGCATTCTGGAAGAAGTATTTGATGTAGTTAAGTGTCAAGTTCCATATATGGCACTTTGTGAGAGGCATTGCATGGTAGCATTAGATGAAATGGCTATTAAGCCTGGTGAAATGTATGACTCTTCCAGTAAAAGGATCATTGGCTTATGTACGTTTCCTGGGCACACTGGCCTGGCAAAGAAAGCATTAATCATTGTATTAGCAGGAATCACCACTTGGTGGAAGTATGCCGTGGCATATTATTTCACAAACAAGATTGATTCCGAATCAAACCAAACAGACTGTGATGTTACAAAAAATGCATTAAAAGACATCCTCAGTGAGGTTATTGTAAGAGCTGAGAACATTGGCCTGAAAGTTGCCTTTGTGACTTCAGACATGGGGCCTGACAATCTATCTTTGTGGAGGGCTTGGAATGTTGGACGCTATGAAAACGGTAAAGTGAGATGCACCATCCCTCACCCAGCACGACCACAAGACAAATTATGCATCATGCCTGATCCTATGCATTTATTCAAAAACATCCGTTCCATGTTGGAGAGTCAGAAAGTGATTTGTTTACCTCAATCAGTTGTGCATGTTCAAGGCCTCAGCTATCCTATTGTGGAAGTTAAACACTTAGAAGAACTAATGCGTCATAAAAACAAGTTTGAATTTAATATCGCAAACAAATTAAAAGAGTCTAGTCTTCACACGAAAAGTAATCACTTCTCCACAATGAAAGTTTCTACAGCAAGGTCTGTCATTTGTCAAAGAACGGTAATTGGCCTCAAGATCTATGCTAAGTCCACAGGAGATACAAAAATTCTCACTACAGCTTTCTTCATTTCCCTTGTAGATCGTTGGTTTGCTCTTGTCACTAACAGAGGTCAGAAGTTAGCTCTCAGTAAGAAAAATGAAGATGCATACAACAAAGCCATTGAGCATCTTAAATTCACAGCTTATGTATTCCAACATATGAAGATTGGTACAAAAGGTCACTGGAAACCAGTCCAGACAGGACTACTCATGTTGATTGTCTATTATTGTTGCAGAATTATTTTTTAATGAAGTTGGTTTCTCTTTTTTATTACTTGGCCGCTTCACCCAGGATTGTCTCGAAAACCTGTTTTCTCTCCTGCGCTTCAGACAGCCTGTTCCTTACGATCTTCATCTGAAACAAAATTTTAAAATGATTACCTTGTCACAGCTGTGCATCAATACCAAGAAAAACACCAACTACGATAATGATGTTGATGACACTGTAGTTGAAAAAATTGGACACGATTTCCTGGAGTTTTCTAAAGCTGCAGCAATCTTACGACAACAACAAGAAGACTTGAATGCATTCTTCGAAACATGTGCTATTAAAGTCCCACAGGTGACTGATGACCAGATGCACAGCATTGATGAATGGGAGCAGTGGTCAATAATATATATGACGTATACTACGTTTACGCGAGCGTTACTTCTGTAGTAACTTATGATAATTCACCCGTTTATGCGGAGTAAATTATCGTAAGTTACTACAAAATCCCGTTTACGTGAAAGAAAATCACGTTTACGCGAAGGAATTGTAATATTAGTATCTGTACTAATATATCAGATTAATTGTGAGGACTCAAATAATGCACACGTGTATTAAGTTATACTCAGTTTATTTCTCTCTCTCTCCAGGCTCTGCCTCTCGTCTCCGCCAGTAGGTTCGCATAGTATTCCGTCAGGCGGTTTCTCAACTGCCTAATATCCCCCTTTTTCTGATAATGTTAATACACTTATAAGTTTAATCTATCCGGCGGTTTTATTACTCTTCCGCTTCTAGTGGTAGTCGGATTGCTTATTTCTAATTCACTTTCTGATGCTATGCTATTTTCTGTTTCTGACTCGTCCTCTCCTTTTACTCTCTCTACCCTGTCGCTTTCTATTTCAATATAACATTTCTTTGTTTCCTTTTCCTCTACTTCACTCGGAGTGTTAAACAAATAATGGCTCTTAGGCACTCTTCTATTTACAGTATGCTTAGCTACTTTTATAAATACTCTGTTTCTGATATATTCAGAACCATTATCTGTTTTTACATGGTATGTTCTATCTCTAACTCTCCGTATTACAATTCCCGGTATCCAATTACCTTTTGGCTTCAGCTGTACTGCTACTCTACTTCCATTTTTTATTTCTGTCAACGACCTTGTTCCTTTCTTGTTATAATAATGCTGTTGTATTTTTTGGTTACCCTTAATTGCTTTTCCTATTTTTTCCCTATCTACTAATTTGGATATTAACTCCTCGTCAGTTCTTGGAACTGTTGTTCGCAACTTTCTGCTCATCAGGATTTGGGACGGTGAGAAATTCTCAAAGATTGGCATGTTTCTGTAATAAAGAAGTGCCAAATAAATATCTTTCCTTTCTTCCAGAACTTTCTTATACATGTTCTTAGCTGTTTGTACATTCCGTTCAGCCATTCCATTCGATTGTGCATATGTGGGAGAGGTAAGGATATGGGTAAACTCCCAACTTCTAGCAAATTCTTTGAATATATGTGACGAAAACTGTGGTCCTCCATCACTAATTATTGTTAGTGGTATGCCGTGCCTTGCAAACATTGCTTTTAAGATATTAATTATTCTGTAACTACTATTATCTTCTGTTACTTCTTCTATTTCTATGAATTTAGAATAGTGATCAATTGCAAAAAAATACTTTTTCCCCTGTAATTCAAACAGATCACACCCTACTTTATATTCCACGGCAACATTTTTATTTCATGTGACTTTAGACTTTCAGACCTTTGCGAATTTGATTATTTCACACATATATGACACAATTCTATCTTTTGTATGATTTCATTGTTCATTGTCGGTAAACCGACTGTTTCGCGAGGGCCAAACATTTTTTAACTCCTAAATGATTGTAATGTATTTTGTCTAAAATGTCCTTCCTCAATTTATATGGTATTACTAGACTGCAACCCTTAAAGATCAGTTCGTCGTTTATAGTAAGTTCTCCTTTACATTTAGCATATGGTTTTATGGAATCTTTTAATTTTTTTATGATTTTTTGGCCAACCATTTATGATAACTTTTTTTAAGTCAGTTAATTCGTCGTCTTTTTGTGTCTCTACTTTAATTTCTTGTAACTTTTTCTTTGTAACATTAAGTTCTGACACTACTAAACAAACTTGTGCCTGTATTTCATTGTCAAAGTGTTCGTCCGTCTGGTCTTTAATGTACGCCCGCGATAATGTATCTGCAATTATTAACTGCTTACCTGGTTTATATTTTAATACAACATCATATTTCTGTACTTGTAATAGCATACGTTGCAACCTAGGAGGGCATTTATTAAGTGTTTTCTTAAATATTGAAATTAGCGGTTGATGATCTGTTTCAACTACTACTTTTTTCCCATAAATATATTCATGAAACCTACTTAACCCAAAACATATTGCTGCCATCTCCTTTTCTATTTGCGCGTATATCTTTGCTGTGTATCAGTTAATGCTTTTGAGGCATACGCACACGGTAAGTTATTTTGTAACAAGACCGCCCCTACTCCTGATTTAAAACTGTCAACTGAGACTACTCTGTTTCTTTATTAACGTCAAAAAATTGTAACATTGGTCTGTTTATTAATTTATTTTTTAAAGACTTTAGTGCTTTTTCTTGTTTTGGTCCCCACGTAAAAAGTACATCTTTTTTTAAAAGATTTCTTAAGGGTTCTGTTTCACAAGAAAAATTAGTTATAAATTTACTCACATAAGTTAACATTCCCAAAACACGTTGTACATCTTCTTTACACTTAGGAGTTTGCAGTTCTTTAATAGCTGTTACTTTGCTTTCATCTAACGCGACACCCTCAGCACTAATAATATGCCCGATGTACTTGACATTACTTGTACCAAACTGACATTTACTTAAGTTAAATTTGACTTTGTTCCTTTTGGCAGTTTCTAAAACTTTCCTTAGTCTTTCATCGTGTTCCGCTTTGTTTTTCCCCCATACAATAACATCATCTATGTATTGCTCACAACTCACAACCTTCACAATTCTCAAAAGTTTGCCTCTCCTGAAATACTTCCGGAGCTGATATTAAACCATATGGCATTCTCAGAGATCTATACCGACCAAAAGGAGTTGAGAAAGTGCATAAATATGAGCTTTCTTCATCTAATCGTATTTGATAAAATCCGCTCGTCGCATCTAACGTGCTGAAAACCTTGCCTCCAGCTAAATTTGCTGTAATTTCCTCTAACGTTTTAATTAAACATTGTTCGCGTTTTATATTGTTATTTAGATCTTTTGGATCCAGACAGATTCTCAGACTGCCATTAGGTTTGCGTGTTATTACCAATGGATTCACCCAATCCGTAGCCTCTTCCACCTTTTCAATTATTTTCTGCTTTACTAGTTCATCTAAACATTCTTTTAATTTAGGTAATAGAGATAGAGCTACTCTGCGTGTCGGATGAATTACTGGCTGCGCGTTTTCTTTTAACTTTATATGATATGGCTTTGAGAAGCAGCCAATTCCCGAGAAAATCTCTTTATATTCCTTCACCAAATCCTTATAAGTGTTACTATCGTTTATACTTTCCAACTTCTTTATAATGTTTAATTCTAAACATGACGATAATCCTAGGATCGCTGGAGTATTAGTTTTGACAATATAAAATCTATTTTAAAACTTCTGTTATTTTTCTTAGCACTTATTGTACATACACCCTTGACTTGTAACTTATCACCCGTATATGACTTGAGCATTGTATCAGTTGGTTTAATTCTATCGTTACCTAACCTTAACGACTTTAAGTGCTCTACTGACATTACATTACACATTGCCCCTGTATCTACTTTGAATTCCATTCTTTTTTCGTTTATTTCTAACTCTGTTAACCAGACATGTTTCTCGCTATTATTTTCAATCGCTCCTATGAACAGATATTCTTCCTTATCCCGGGATGTAAGAGTCTACTTGCTTCTCTTCATTATCCTGAATTTCATTTACTTTTTTTTTTATTGCTACTTTTACATACAATTGCAAAATGATTTTTCTTATTGCATTTTGTGCAAAATTTGCCATAAGCCGGACAATTATTTAAATTGTGATACTTGCCACATTTCGTGCACTTAACAATTACTTTCTTTTTGGCTTTGCAGACACTTTTACCTCCCCCTACCTGTATCTGACCTAACTTTCCCTGTGATTTAATTAAGTCTACTGTTCCCGTTGCTTCCCCGGTGGCTTCCATCTTCTTGCTCTGGATTTTCGCCTTTTCCATCACTTTGCATTGGTGAATGGCCTGTTCCAACGTTAGTGAGTCATCCTGTAGTAGCTTTTCCCGCATCTCGTTGCTGTTGACTCCGCAGGTGATCATGCATTTAATTAGGCTGTTCTGTAGATCTCCTAGTTTGCACTTCTGGGCCTGTTCTGTGAGCTCCACCACGAACTGTTCCAGTGACTGTCCTCCTTTCTGTCTCATCGTGAAGAATACGTATCTTTCATACGACAGATTTTCCTTAGGTAGAAAGTGTGCTTCGAATTTGTCGAGTAATATAGGTAGCCTGTCTTTTTCATTCTCTGTTAGAGTGAAGGTTTTATATATCTTAAAACCTTCCTTCCCTATATAGAGTAGAAGCTGGGCACATTGCGTTTCCAGTGGCTTCTTCGACACCTCCGAAGCTTTCAGGTAGTTCTCGAATCTGCTGCGCCACATCTGCCAGTTTTCTGCCACGTTCCCCGACATTCTTATAGGACGGTGACCCCTCATTTTATCTCAGCCCAAAACATCTCAGCAAAAATATCTCGTCTATAATATCTCAGTCCAAAATGTCTCAGTTCAAAAATGTCTCAGTCTAAAATGTCTCAGTTCAAAAATATCTCAGTCCAAAATGTCTCAGTTCAAAAATATCTCAGTCCAAAAATATCTCAGACAATAATGTATCGAACAAAAATATCTCGAATAAAATAATAATGATGGGACGGAACGTCTGGTGGATTCATCAACGTTCTAAATCGTCGATTTAAACGAGGCACATGTTTCTATTGTTGGCTTATAATAACAGATGGCATTAGTTGAATGTGTATACATGATGGCTGGTTGATTCGCTGTTGATTGGGTGGTTCGTGTATTATTGGCTCGTTAAGTATGTTGAAGCTCGTTAACTAATTGCTGATTTTTATGGTTAACATGCCGTTACACTTAGTACAAAATCAAAAGAAAGGATATAACCTTATCCATGATGGCTATATTTATCGCTATTATCGTCAGAGTTCCGATCATCATGTTTGGAGGTGTATTTATTACGGCACCGGAAAATGTTTTTGAGGCGGAACCTACTGCCTCCACGCATATACTTTCCACGCCGAGACAAGGTGCTATATGGGTTTACAACTTTCTACGCGTGGAAAGCCCACGCATGTACTTTGGGGGCACACTATGTGTCTAGTTTAACAATAGTGGAGCCCCCCGCAGGGGGGCGGAACCTACTGCCTCCACGCATATACTTTCCACGCCGAGACAAGGTGCTATATGGGTTTACAACTTTTCTACGCGTGGAAAGCCCACGCATGTACTTTGGGGGCACACTATGTGTCTAGTTTAACAATAGTGGAGCCCCCCGCAGGGGGCGGAACCTACTGCCTCCACGCATATACTTTCCACGCCGAGACAAGGTGCTATATGGGTTTACAACTTTCTACGCGTGGAAAGCCCACGCATGTACTTTGGGGGCACACTATGTGTCTAGTTTAACAATAGTGGAGCCCCCCGCAGAGGGGCGGAACCTACTGCCTCCACGCATATACTTTCCACGCCGAGACAAGGTGCTATATGGGTTTACAACTTTCTACGCGTGGAAAGCGTGGACTGAGATATTTTTGAACTGAGACATTTTGGACTGAGATATTTTTGAACTGAGACATTTTAGACTGAGACATTTTTGAACTGAGACATTTTGGATTGAAACATTTTTGAACTGAGACACTTTGGACTGAGATGTTTTTGAACTGAGACATTTTGGTCTGAGATATTTTTCCCGAGACTTTTTTGTATGAGATCATTTAGGAGAGACATTTTGACTGGGAACCTCATAGGACTAATGCCTCTCGCATCTCCCATTTTATTTGCTTTCATTTAACCAAGTCTTCTTTTCCGTACGCGGTTTTTATTTTTAGGTTAGCTTACTTGCCGCCCTTTACCACGTTGCCAGTCCTCTCTTCTTTTACTTTTCTTTGTCTGATTTATATTCTGGCTACTTGCGACTGCGCCATGTAATATTAGTATCTGTACTAATATATCAGATTAATTGTGAGGACTCAAATAATGCACACGTGTATTAAGTTATACTCAGTTTATTTCTCTCTCTCTCCAGGCTCTGCCTCTCGTCTCCGCCAGTAGGTTCGCATAGTATTCCGTCAGGCGGGTTCTCAACTGCCTAACAGGAATTATCGTAAGTTACTACAGAAGTAACGCTCGAGTAAACGCAGTAATAGCTGGATCAGTTGTGCATA
Organism: Temnothorax ravouxi; assembly: GCA_030770255.1. Taxonomy (NCBI): domain Eukaryota; kingdom Metazoa; phylum Arthropoda; class Insecta; order Hymenoptera; family Formicidae; genus Temnothorax; species Temnothorax ravouxi. Next base: position 2,613 of record JASTWP010001715.1, on the reverse strand, counting down.
GTGTCAAGTGCACAAACATGACAGTCTGCGATAACTGTTTCAAAAGTGTTCTTTGGAAAGATGAAGGGCATCACACCTTATTCCATTATTGTTCAAATGAGGAGCTACAAAGAGGGGAGCCTCTGTATGTGTCAAATCCTTGTTTCAAAGCAATCTTGAAGAGTGAAATTACTTTCCGCAACCTGATAGACACACTTACTGAAGCCAAAAATATGAACATTGTGGACTTCTTAGTAAAAGAGCTACAGTATGTCTGAGAAGGAGCAGATGTATGTACCTCTCTGCCATGATATCACTACTAAAATCCTGAAAAGATTTATCACAATGCGACTGAAAATGTATGGATTGAAAACAAGAAAAAAACGTACTGAAATGAACTCTGAACGTGTTTATAACAGTAAGACTACGGCCAGGTTTGCTATCGTTCGCTGATTCGGTCTCTTATCTGTGCAAAATTTATGACTGTTCATTTCATGATCTCACAATACATACATATTATATATAATATATTTTATATTTTATATATTTTATATATTTATAATATGTACCAATGCTCATATGCAGAGTATATTATTTGTGTTATGCTCTCTGGTAGGGTATTTTTATTTTAATTTTATTTTTACATATTTTAAGACTGATAAACCACTAATGTAAATTTACATAAAATAAAGAATATATTGTGAAAATAATAATTTATTTCAAAATTAGAACAATTATACAATTTTATATATGTATTGATAAAACTATAACTTTATACAGGCGTTCAGGTGCGCAAGAAATAAAGTACACTGGATTATTGCAATTCTTAATTGTGTCGTGAATATTTATTTTAACAGTCACAGTCATGGACGACAAAGAGACAGTGAAAAGGAAAAGACGCGTATGCATGACTTTACTGCTAATGCCCCCTAGTGGCTAAAGAAGGAACCAAATAATCTACCAATCAGAATCAATTTTAACCGACCAATAAAATGTCCAATAAAACCGACCAATAAAAGCTAGATCTGTAACACTCCTCCTCATTTTATTGAGTTAAATTGACCATTGTTCTTAGTTTTTCCAATCTCCGAGTGTTCAAAGGCTTCGTCATCATGTCAGCAATCATCTCCTCGGTTGGACAGTACTCGCAGAGTATAATTTCTTGATCCACATAGTCCTTGACAAACTCCACCTTTGTATCAATGTGTTTACTCAGATTTGATAGCCTCTCAGTCTCAATTAAATTAAGACAACTCTGATTGTCTTCATATATCCTTGAAGGACCCTCTACAACCTGGTGCATGTCCTTCAACAGTCGCCTCAACCAAGATGCTTCTCTACACGCCTCCGACAGTGCAATAAACTCCGCCTCCATAGTTGATAGCGCAACCACGCTTTGCTTGCGGCATCCCCAGCTGACTAGACCACCGTTGACGAAGAAAACATAGCCACTGTTAGACTTTCTATCTGCTCTGTTCTCTGCCCAGTTTGCATATGAGTATCCGTACAATAATTCATTTGTATCATTGCTATTTCCGAGTACCAATTTCATATGCATTGTTCCCTTATTAAGTATTTCAGTACTCTCTTCAATTCATTCCAATCTTCCTGGTGCGGTTGACTGACCTTTTGTGCTAAGATGGATATACTTGCTGAAATGTCCGGTCGTGTGTTTACTGAAATGTATAGTAAACATCCAACGAGTTTCTGGTAATCCTTATTCGATAGTAACAAATCTTTGTCCGATGTTTGACTCGCCTTTAGATATCCAACGTTCATTGGGACGCTTGAGACTTTTGCATCTTGAAGACCAAATTCAGCTATCACTCTTCGAATGTAATTAGATTGACATAGGTAATATATTCCGTATTCATCTTTGGCAATTTCAATACCAAGATAATGTTTTGCTTCACCTAGATCCTGGATTTCAAAAAACAAACTGATATCAGTCTTCATTCTGTCTATAGCCTTGTTTGATCTTGCTTGCAATAATTATGTCGTCAACGTGAACAATAAGAAAACACCATTCTCCCATCTTCATCCTTCTTGACGAAAAGACATGGATCAGCGTTACTTTGTGTAAAATTAGCTCTAGTTAAAGTCTTCTTAAGTTCATCATACCAAGATTTCGCTGCTTGTTTCAGGCCGTACAAACTTTTCAGCAACATACAAACTAATTTTTCCTTTCCAGTATTCACGAATCCTGGTGGCTGACTCATGTATATCTTCTCTTTCAGTTTTCCATTTAAAAATGCTGTCTTGAAGTCAAGGTGTTGTACAGTGTACCCCTTCTTCGAAGCAACTGCTAATAATGTTCTAAACGTCGCTTGCCTTGCAACTGGAGCAAAGACCTGGTCGTAATCAGTGCCATATTTTTGGGAAAACCCCTGTGCAACTAATCGTGCCTTGAAACGAATTGTATTTCCTTTAGCATCTGTTTTTACCTTGTAGATCCACTTGCATCCGATTGCTGTTCGACCTTCTGGCAATTCACATAGTTTCCATGTTTCGTTCTTCTTTAGTGAATCCATCTCTTCTTCCATCGCTTGAATCCACCGTGCTTTGTTTTTGCTCGATAAAGCCTCAGATAATGTTTTAGGATCACTTATTTCATCAGTTATTGTTTTCACCGTA
>JASTWP010001714.1:0-62139 GCA_030770255.1 Temnothorax ravouxi | reverse complement strand
TTCTTCATTATCCAGTCGTAAACTTGTCACATGAACTAGTGTTACTAGTTACCTCAGGAGTTTGTAGAGAGGTGTTACTATTTCATCCGATGTACTGAAAATATCATTTCAGAATTTTTTGTAATAAGTATTTGATGGATATTATATAAACAAATCAATATAAACAAATATAAAATTAGAATATCTTACTTGATATTTTTTTGGGATAACTTTTCAGCGTTCGCAATAGTGCTCACAATTTCCTGAGTAGAATTACAGTCACCATCACTACCATCCAAGGATGACGTATGCATCACATCAGCCTCCACTAGGTAGTTTATGCCCAATGCGGGGTCATCCACTAAAGAGACTTTTGTTTCACGAGGGAATGAAATATTGACCTAAAAATATTTTATGTAATATATGAATGTATAATCTCACAAAAATTCGATTATTACTGTGTAAGAATTATGTGGTTGATAACTCTGGATCAAAATTGCATATAATTGCAATTATCCCATGCAAATTGCGCAACTTATCCCATAAAGCTCTTGGATACTCGCCACGACCATGTTAGATCGTGATGCCAGAGGCGAAAAATGACACACTGAGAATTATTGCGCCATTTTCAAATATTTGAATAAAATATTTAAATAAAAAACCACTTTAAATCGCTTTAGCGCAATTATAAAATGTTCTGAAAACTTTTCTCTTCCCTTGACAGTTAAATAAACAGCCGTAATATAAATGTGATATGAAGCCTATACAGTTATACGTTTGCGCACAAGCCAATTTTTTCGCCTTTGACATCACGATCTAACATAGCCGCGGCGAGTACCTAGAAGAGCTGTAAGAAAAATTTTAAACTTGAATAATCATTGATGTTGAGATAGATATTCCTAATATTTAAAAATATCTGACAAACTTCTCTGAAATTCTCAAACTCTTCCAACTACATAGCAATTATTCTGTAGTCTCTCTAAAAGTTTTTCAACTTTGTAGAAACATACCTGGCCCAAGACTGCACGTACCTGATTTAATAGGTCGTGTACCGTGCAGTCCTCCTTCGGTATGTCGAACGTAAATAGTCTCTGTTCGCCCGTGGCTAACATCACTAACATTTTTGCCGTATTTCCTTGAATTTGATTCTGAACTATGGCATTAATAGTTGTTTGGAAATAAGTGAAGCTTTCACTTGAGCTGTTCTCGGGTTGCAATCGTGGCGAAGAAGATTGTTGCGTTTGCTCTTTCTCCTCAACATATTCTGGAGTATCAACTTCCATCTTAATAATACTAGTAACATGTGTATTATGTTCAGCTGATGAAGGGACTGACGTTGCTATAGATGGTTTCTGTGTTTCTTGAGGAGAGACTGAAATCGACTGCGTTCTTTGTTGCACAGAATTTATAAAACAACGTGTAGGATTATTCAATGGAGATTGACCATGTTGCAAAGTATTAGTGTTGTTGTTGTTGTACGTTATTTTGTTGAAACCTTTTGTTTCTCGATATGCTGTTTCGGTGATTATATAGATAACACACTCCTGACTCTTGAGGATACCACAGACATCTGTTGAACGGATAAATCGTCAGAACTCCTAATGACAAATTCTTGAAGGATTCTCAACCTAGCTATCTCGCAAAGTGCCGCTTTAAATTTAAATGCAGATTTCAGTCAAAATAATCGCAATCGAGAGATTTCAGTCCAAATAAATAAAATATCACAAAATCATCGCTGTCATCGCGAAATCGGCAAGTAAAGCGGCAAAACAAAAGAAGGTTATATGCAATACGTGCGCGTTAAAATGAATTATTAGACTGGACTACTTACTTCGACGAGTACAGCTTTCACTTTATGTAGTGTACACTGCTTCCGGCAATTGCTGTATGTACGTTTTTAATCTGGACGCGTTATCACACGTGCAAACGTCGAATCACTCACTAAGAGTGCAATCAGTGAAGTCAGAGAGAAACCCAGAGAAACCTGAGAGCTGAGAGCTGAGAGAGGCCATCCCGGCATTTTTCGTCAATATGATATTAGCACGGACGCAAACCATGTGCGGTTACCGAGCGAAACGACGTAGTTTATGCGCACTTTCTCAGGTGGCGCGTCGGAAGATGCGACACACAAAAATTGACGAAAAATGCCGGGATGGCCTCTCTCAGGTTTCTCTCTGGTGAAGTGCAGTGCCGTGTGGACACTGTCAGAGAGAAACCTGAGATGAGAGAGGCCATATATCCCAGCCTTTTTCGTAATTTCGTGTGTTGCATTTTCTGACGCGCCGCCTGAGAAAGTGCAACTCAACTACGTCGTTTCGCTCGGTAACCGTATGTATATACGTATGTACCAAAGTTACATATTCAAATATTTCGCCATTATTAGTATAAAACGTGATGGCCACGGAACTATAAATTGATTTCGGGACAACTGGCGTCACAATTTATTTAATTAGTAAGTCAATCTTGATTTGTGAATTACACAGACTTTAATTTATAATTAAAATTTGATTCGTGATTTAAAGCTGATATAATTCACAAATCAAATTTGATTTATGCATAAGCTGCTTGTGCAATTGCTGCGAAATGCGCTCACCTCGCGATCTGTTACTTCTGCATGCTTTTTTGGCTTATACTTATAGGCTCTTCTTTTTTTCCGCATTATTAGGTACTTATATCTTCATGGCACTCACACTTGTTTCCTAAAACAAACAAAATATTGATTACAATTAAACGTGATTACAAGTAATCACTAGAATATAATATATCGTGCGGCTTTTGCTTTGTACATACACGATACTCTTGAAATTATAATCACACGCGACGCGTACTTTATTATCCGTTTTCTATAATCCTTTCAACTATCGCATTATTCTCGCATCGACCTAAACGTACGCGTAATCTTATCTTTTACAGGCTATTCTGCTTTTACCGAAGAATAGGGCAACTTAACGAAATCGCCGCCGATTGTATAAGTAAACGGTTCGTTGCGTCGCATTTTCGGGAGCGCCCGTTTGAAGACATTTGATTTCGTCGCGCGATTTTAATAATTAGCATATAATTGCGTTAATTTTCACGTTCTAAGAAGTGACGGCTGTCTCGTGCGCGGTCGTTGAACGGGGGCGACCTCGATCGCAGTCTGCCATAATTTGACTTCACTGAGGCTGCAATCCGACGTATCGGTGGCGAGGGGAGATAATCCTCATTGTAGAAAGCTCGTTTTCTACTTTTCGAGGATCTCTCTTCTCTCTGTCGAGTACTTCATCCCGACCACGCGGGGCTAAGTCCTTAATCGGGCAAATCGAGTCAGTTGTCCGGCTCTTAACGCGTTGAGATAACGCGGTTATCGCGGATGATTTTTCTACGGACAAAATTGAGCGTTACGTGTTACTTCACGTTTTCGAGAGTGATGCATAATTATCGCGCAATTATTGTTATCCGCGTTTACGCGTGGTGCCGGTGGAGTTGTGTCGGGGATCGAGGGAGCTGACAACCCGAGAGGACAGCCTGAGAGTAGAGGACTAGGAGGCTTGAGAAAGGCATATCGGGCGCCACCGGAACAACTTTGCGGTAAATATTATTTATTTTGTGTAGGAGTAAATTTTTTTATTTGTTCTTGAGCTTATTTGTTTTACCACGATTTAGAAATAATAGTAAGTTAGAAGGAAAGGAGTAATTTAGTATTTTATAGAAATTGATTCTTGTAAAGATTATTTTCCAAAAATATATAGATAATTATTTAAATAAATACCTAATCGAATAATGAATAAAACATTTAACGCATAAGAATTGTTTTAAAACATTAGATTTTTTGAACACTGTTTTTTATATAAATTTTATATTTGTTTGTTACAGAATCAACGTAGCTATACGTGGCAGATATAATCCGCTGTTGCGCAACAAGGTCGGTGAGTGATAAATTAATATGTCTATTAGAGTTAATTGATAACTAAATTTTACCAGTTAATGTAATATGATGTAAGATCCAATATAGTATATATATATATATATATTTATTGTTATAAAATAAAATATTTTTTTCTGGTTAATTATCTAAGAAATTATTTTAGAATCAGTAAGTTTCACATCACTTCAAAATGATTTCAAAAAAATATATCTATTATACGAAAAATAATTTTAATAATTTGCGAAAAGAGATATTTTTATCAATTCTAATTATTGGTTCTTTATCCGAAATTGTGTCCACATCTTCAGTAAAAGAGTCATGTTGCATTGCCTACTACTGCGTTACTATTAGTGTTCCTATTTTTTTAGTTTTGCCTTCTTATTTCTCTTCGTCAGACGATATTGTCAAACATTCTAGAAATTTATAAAATAATCATTAATATATACATGTTACACATACACACCTTTCGTGCACGAAATATGTTACTAAACATACCTGGTTCTTTGTGAATAGGCTTTGGTTTTGAAGCTGCACTTTTACCATTTCCTCTGGGCCGCTTGCATGTAGGACCGTCTCGTTCTATTTTCTCCAATTTCACAACATTTCGTTCGCTGTTGTCCTTATAGAACAACTATAAAGATATACAATCGTAATATATCTACGAATTAACACAGGAAATAATGGCGAAAAAAATTGCAAAATATTATGATACATTAAGATGAGCGTAGTAAACTGCTTTCAATATGACCTGTAATAATATGGCAGTGATATAAAATGTCTTAATTTTAAAACTAATTTTTGTTTAAAATCTTCTCTAAATAAAATACTTCTTAATAACCATGTGCTAAAATAACGCTCTAAACTTGCTATATATTAAAAAATGCTATGTTAATAGTCCTCTTAAACTAACTTCTTAACTTCTCAAACTTCTTAATCTTAAGCAAACTAAATTTGTTATAGTCATTCATCAGTCAGACAATCAATTATTATAACAGAGTCATCGCAACAGGTGATCCTTATAACACTGTATTAATAAATATATCGGTTTTCTGGCACCGCAGTCATAATCCTTACATCGACAGACATCCCAGTCTCCTTCTTTTCTGCTAAGGGTACAGACTTGACTTCCTCAATTTTAAATTTTGTATTACATCGTTCACATCGGTTAAAGTGTAATGAACTGTAGCCGCAGTGGGGACAGAGAGCAAGCAATGCTTTGATCAAAATAAGTTCCAATAAGTTCCTATAGTAATAACACGTACGGTATACTTCGTACTTGCATATCATTTATTTTGAATGATGAACTATAAATGTACTCTCTTAATTAGTCACGGAATTCTTATCGATTGCATCAACGTAACCATAGGTGCTTCCGAAGAAGCGCTCGGGGTTAGGTTTTGGTATAGTGTATGTAAGTAACATATGTTAAACGACAAAAACTTAATTATTCTATTTATATTAACAAAATAGCACAAATATTTAATAAGTTAATGAGCGATTAAGTTAATCGGAATTAGTCGTAATCACTTTAAATCTTTCAAATCAGTATTTTTATTTCTTATTAGGATTACGTTATTTTATTTTATTATTTTCTATTTTATTTTAACGATTCAAATTTTATAAGATAAACAAAAAAATTTATCATCAATAAATAAATTATAAGTTGTATTATAATTCAGGATTTAGCGAAAGTTCTCTTTATTAAAACTATAAAATCACTTCTTTGGGTTACACTAAGGATCGAAATAATATGGTATATCGTTCTGCTGTTCCAGTAATGTAGCTAAAGCCCGTTCTATATTTTCTGGCAAGTGATCCAGGAGCATGCGTGGCATCACCGTTAGTTTCGTAAATTCCTCCGCTTGCGCCCATCGCATCTCGTATTTTCTCTCCTTGGCGAGTTGTTTTTTACTAATGTATAGAAATTATATATTATTATTATCTAAAATCTTATAGCCTTTATAACTCTTTTAAGATGTTTTTTTTTTATACCATTCCTAATATTTTTTTAAATATTGATTTATATTTATGGGAATTGTTCTGTAAAAGTTAATACTTTGAATAAGAAAATACGTAAAAACAATGTACCTCTTTCCCTCCGTTTGTTCGAGCTTGCATCTAGTTATGTGAAGTATGCGACCAGCATTAAATAATTTCATTCTCGAGTATCTTCTTTTTGTTATGTCCCGTTCTATTATTTTATCCTGCGAAAAAGATAAACTATTAACAAAAAAGTATAATACAATAATCGTGTCAAATTCGGCGTTACGTAAAATTAATGTTACAAATGTTCGTGTGTTTAATATAACTTTCCACAAATTTTGCAATGCATGCAACATTTTTTTCTTACCACATCGCCGGGCTTAGTTAGCAAAGGCGATTGACCCGGAATTGTGTTAATTATGTTATGGTTGACCCACGTTTTAGTCAGATCTCTCTCGGGAACTCCGAACAAAGCGTATCCAAATCCGTTTAGGACCACTCTGTACTAAAGAAAAAAAGAAAAAAGTATTTATTGAAACATAGTTCGATTTAATTATCTGAGCGACTCGAATATTGAAAATCATGAATTTCAAAATACCTTAGGCAGTCGACAGGCATGAAGAGTTGTCAGTAACGAAGTCCTTAAATTCTCTGTACTATCCACACTAAGCCTCATTACGAGATCATCCCCTAATCCTACAGTCAATACAAATTCCTCCGTGACCCTAGCAGCTTCTCTGCTCAGCAGTCCAGCTTTTTTGACAAATACATTCGAAATTGTAAATTAGTCTAATATGTGTGTGCAAAATCAATAAGTGTCTGTCAAAGTTTTTCTCAGCTGATAAAATTATGAATTAAAATTATTTGCACAAGTAATTACCAGGCGTAGCAAATGCGTAGACTCTCAACTCCGGATAACGAGGACGTATAAGTAAACCAAGCAGAATGGCTAAACCGGCTCCTAAACTATGACCTACGTATACATGTTATCTAATTAAAGAATGTACAGTTATGCGCCGACGGCGGTTTGTTACCAGAATGAAGTTCTTACCTGTAAGCGTCAAATGATAATTAGGATACGTGGCGAACGCTCTTTCCAAGATTTTATGATTCTCCAATTGCTTTAAGATTACTTTTACACATATTATCATGCCTTTATGAGCCTATAAATTTTATATAGATTTATATACAATTAAATCGCGATTAATTTTATATGTATATCCATATACAAGAAGAAAATAAAGCTAACCATGCTGCCTGGTGGAACGCCAGGACACTCAAATGAATCAGACGCGGCCGCGAAATCGGTAATTATATCTCTCAAAGATAACGACCCTCGTATAGCCACGACAATACTGGCAGTTTTGTGATCCACCATTACGCAGAATGGTATCTGTGAAATTTCAAAGAGTAATACTTAATACCGAATGAGCGTAGAAAGAGTATAATTTTAGGACAGTATACAAACTTCACATAAATGATTTTTGAAGGAAGCGAATAGAATATCCTCCTCAGATATCTTCGACAAGTATTTCACACCAGAAAGATAACAGAGACAACAGTTATCGTCCAGAATAATATTACGTTTTCGTCTGAAAAAATTAAAAGAGATAAATATAATAAAATAATAAAGCAATAAAAATAATAAAAAACTGTACATGCATTATTTATAAAATTTTATTATAAAATAATGAGATAAAGATATAAAGAGTTTATATTGAATATAGAGTTTTATATGTTATGTTCTTTTACCGGAAACAAGCACAGCATCTCATGCCGCGTATCAAACGAAAACATCCGGTACACGCGTGCTGATATATTACGAAAAGCCAGCCGTAGGAGGCGATCGATAGTTGCAGGAAGTGATGGGCGGCTTCCAAGGACATCCAGTTAGGTGCGCCCGAAAAGATTTCATTACCATCTAACAAATGCGGACGGCAAATATTTGATAATTAATGGTAAACATTTGCATTTAATACGCGCGTTTTTACTTTTTTTTCCCGTGAATGACGTATACCTGAAGTGTATTTTGGACGCGGGATTAGATTTAACTTTCGTAATTCGTGAATTTCTCGCTTTTGCCGGACTCTCAGCAAGACGCATCCCGCCATTACATCTGAGGGAACCAAATCCGTGCCTCGAAATAAGGCGCTTAAAAGACCTACAAAGATATTTGTATCAGTAATTCAGTATCTTATCGGGTGACGAGTTACATTATTAAAAAAATATATAGCTTCTCTCCTTCTCTCTCTTTCTCCACAATATCGCATCCACCAATGTATTATAGTATAATGATATAAAGCGCTAATAGTGTTAACTACTCGTTTAGACAGACCAATGAATAAAATTAAATAAAATATATTATTACAACTTTTTTATCATTTAATGTTAACGATGCTGATAAAAACCTCGAATTAAAATTCATTCCTGCTTGCATACCGCTTGTATATACCGCGGTGACCGCGCATATCGCGAGGCGCTCGCTATCTCCGAGCGGCGGGAGAGCGATGCACCCGTCGCGAAGAAAATCCCACCAGCTCCAAAACCAGAACAGAGATCCAGTGATTTTGATTTAACGTCGGTCAACCGTCCCGGTGACCGTTTCCGCGCCCGGTTTCCGATCGGAAGCGATGCCCGCGTTCCAGTTTCGAATGCGGCAGGATCTCTTCGTAGGCTAGCCATACCTATGTCTCACCAGCAACTTGTTGAAAAGCCTCGTTCGCGCTCTCGTCCTTACGCATCCACCACAGAAACTTGAATCTCCGTAGCCAGATGCGCGAGATCTTGCCGTGCTCCGCGGAGCTCTCCAGCTGCTTCTTCTCCAAGGAGCCGATCGGGTCGAACACTAGAGCGAGGCCGAAAATGCTGAGACCGATCAGGATCCAATCGAAGAACACTAGGGCCTCCACGACAGTGATAGAGTACGACTCGTGATTGCACTCTACGCTCTGTCCGAAAATCCATAGGGTGCCCAAAATGTTCCATCCGATCTCCGGCAGTAGCATCAATATCCTACATTAAGTCGAAGAGAGATTTCTAGACTTTTCTTGATTGACTTGAGATCAGCAGGTCTTTCTGCCAAGTAAACCTACTCAAGTGATACTCCGATTTTTTTTAAATTTGGTACAAATGTAGAACTACGAAAAATATTTCACCCGTGTGAATAGTAAACGATTTAACAAATCAGTAATAAGATTGAAAACAATTATAGTGCTTTGTAGTGATATAAGTTAGAGAATTTTTAGGTCGCTGATTAGATGTATTATTGAGAGATAAAAATTCTTCTTTAATATTATTATAATAAACCTATATTTGTTACAGTAGTAAAGAATTATTTTTATTAGGCCAAAACTTATGGGCCAAAATGGAAAGACATATGGATGAAATATTTTTTGTAGTTCTAAATTTGTGCCAAATTTAAAAGAAATCGGAGTGTATCACTTGGGTAGGTTTACTTGTGAGTATAAGATAAATAAATCACATATGGCCATTGTTACGAATATCAAAATATGGCAATAATGTAAATAAAATTGTAACCAGTATTTTCTTAATGATACTACCATGTCAATGTAGCAATTTATGTCAGAAATATGAATGTAGAGAATTTAAATAATTCCATGAAATTCGAGTATGGGTGCATGTATTGGCAACTCGTAGCATTTATAGTTTGTATGTATATTGTTTCTAGCTAGACTATGTATTTTGCGTGTCTCGATTGGTGCGTAGTTTATTTCACAAAAAGTTACTTTGAGTAATTTAGTCATAAGAAAAAAATGAATAATTGTATTTGTTTTGACTTTTTTAATACAAGGCTTAATATTTATGTACAGCATACACATAAATTCTCTATATCTTTCTTTATTATTTACTATTCTTATATATAGATTAAATTACTCTTTAAATTGTTATATTATTATTTTTTTGCCTTACTCTTTAATTTTCAATCATCATCAATCAGTGACTAAAAATAAAAGACTATTCTGACAAATTATAATACAATTTAGCATAAAAGCTATATGACAAAATCGTACGTAAATGACTTGTGTTCGAATAATTCTACAAGTTTTTAAATAAAATTTAAATTCAAAATTTAATTATAAAGCTATATATGACATACAAAACTGAAAGAGTTATGATAAATAATGATCTTCTCCTTTGAGAATCGATTACAAATAATTAGGCGAAATTTGTTATTAAAAAAACAACACACTATATACAGAAATTTAAAACTTTGAAAGAGTCTTCCTGATTGTTGATCTAGAAAACTGATTAGACATAACGCTGGTTTACTTTTATTGCTTACTTAACCGTCAGGAGCGGTTGAACGTAGCGTCGGGCATGCGTGTCCATGATGGCCCCTCTCGCGCTATGCCTGATAATGATGAGTATCAAAAGCGTGACGATACCAAGCATGACCGCCTCACCGAGGAGGTACACGCGCACTAATTCACCTCCCAACCGACAATTCCACGTATCCTCGTAGTACCTTACGCAGGCGATCCCTATAAGAATCAACCTGTAAAACACATAGCCGATTACGAGAAACAAACTAACAACGATTCGAGCGATTTCGATCGTGTGACGCGCACCTGCGAAAGAACTTAATATTGAGAGTAGGTTTAATATGCTTCTATAGTGAGTTTATAGAGAATCGTTGAATTTAATTAAAATTTGTATTTTAAAAACTCTTGACTTTTCGCATGATAAATCAATTTGCATGTGAAATTGCAGAGTATTCGCGATTAATATTGCATACACTGTAATTTCGACACATTGATTGCATTATCTGTTTATTGATGATACTCACCATACAATACGGATAAATAATTCGAATAGGCCAGGGTACACAAGATCGTCGGTTGCGGCCAACCATTTTCGACCGAAGAGCTTCACCGCAGGCATTTCCCTGTAGAAAGAAACTTTGCTGGTATAAGAGTTGTAATCTTGTTAGAATTTTTTTTTAATCAAGTGAGTTAAAGATAAAGGGTAGCACTTTGTTTATAAACGTTTCATCCAGGAATTCGAAGTATGTCTCCATTTAGATCGTATCTAAACGCTCATGATACCGTGATTGATTGATTCGGTCACGTTCGCGAGGATCTTGCGGTAGCTCGCGGAGCACGCACCGCGGAAAGTTTACTTAGCGAAGCCCTCGTGCACAGGTTTTGTAATATTACAAAATAAAGCGGACGCGCGGCTTTCTATGCTCATAAATTTCCCGGAATTCGGGCGATTATGGTATACCCGGGTATCTCGTCGATCACGAAACCGCCGTTCGGAGAAAGTGCCGAGAGAAAGTCCATGTGTCCATCCCACATCCGAGACCATGTTAACACAGTCTTCCGACGTGTTTAAATGGACCTTTAGCGACCCGTGATTTTGGGTTGACCTAGGTGTAATTTAGTTGCTAATAATATTATAACTAATTATACCAACGGCGACGTAGTGTCGCTACTTATATACACCTGATCGGACATGCGATATACGCGTTACTTGTTGAATACATCTCGTTTAATCGTGCTGTATCCCATTATTGTTAAGCAATTTTCTGTTCAGTAATTTTTTGCGTCATAAGGAAAAAAACCAGATGAGTGTAATCAACATTTATTTACTCCGGAAAATTACAAACATTTAACATAGTTCTGTTTAATCTTTTTTAGGAAAAAAAGGACTGCTCAAATCCATGATAAAATTTGCTCGTTATTTATCTTTGTGCAATGTATTTTTTTGTTTATCGCGTTTAAAGTTTTTTTCACTGTCATGGTTTTTCTTACATTTTCCTTGATTCTTTCTGAGGCTTTTAGGTTTGTGCGCAAATTAGCGCTCTCCTAACGAGTTGCGTAAGTGGCTTTCGAGCGTTTAATCACGGGAAAGCATAAAGTTTACATCATAATACGTACTTTTTGAATGCGTCAATTAGTTGTAGATATAATTATCCAACTTTTTTCCTTTATAAAAAAACATAAGAATGCGGAAATTACAGTATTATTATGATATTAGGAGGAGGATAGAAAATTGACATTATTATCGCGGTAATTTTGTCAATAATGACTCAGGCCTCGGATTAACTATCTATTGTCAGAATAACAAGTCGTTACTCGCTAAATCTTAAACGTTATCGCAGCTTTAACACGAATATATAATCTGTTTAAATAAATGAAGAAAAGTTGTTGCTATATTTTTTTCGTCGTTTCTAGGATTGTAAAAATAAGGGACTTCTTAGAAGATAACAAATCTACAAGAGATTGTAATCGCAATTGCTGAAATTGCACTGGCAGCAATTAACGCTTCCTTGAAACTTATTTTGCCTTGCATAATGGGGATGTGTGGAAAAGCGTAAAAAAAAAACCACTTAAAATCGTCATTCGACCTACAACAAAGTATAGAACCGGTTTGCGGTACAAAAGCCCACATCGCAATTTGCGAAGAAATATTTCTGCAATAACGATATCAGTTTCATTACGATTAAGCGAAAGTTCGAAAAAAAAATTAAAAAAATAATGAGAACAATGTTCGAAAAATATACATGCTATGACTGTGTGTATGTTTACTGTTTGCGATGTTGGTAGATCGAATTACGCGAAATGAAGTGCATCGTATGCATTCCATGACTCCAAACGCGCGCAGTCACGACGCAAGTTTGACGAAACAATACGCGAATCGGAAACTTGCGCCTTTTAACACATGTATTTAACTCCTCTTTGGAATATTCCACATGATACTGAAAGTCAGTCATTTTGATCTCTTTAGATAATGAGTTCCGATCAAACTTGACAATATAATTAGAAACGTGCAGAAACGTACCAACATTGTATTTTATTGCTCGTCAGCGACCGTATTTACTCTTTATTGTTATAATTAGTATTTTACGCAGTATTTTACGCGGTAAGAGGATGACTCATTGTGTTTAGATAAAAATGACTAATGAATTATTAAAAATTATTTATGACGAAAAATTTCCCACGATATGTAATGATGATACGATGAAACATTTAATATTTTATATGTCAATCACTACGTTTACGCGAGCGTTACTTCTGTAGTAACTTACGATAATTCCTTCGCGTAAACGGGATTTTGTAATAACTTAAACGATAATTTACTCCGCGGTAAACGAGTGATATACCGTAAATTACTACAGAAGTAACGCTCGCGTAAACGTAGTAGATGTCAAAGACGCGTGTGTATGAAAAATAATTTATGTTTGTATAATTTATATTTCTACAATTAAAAAAGTAATGTGTTATTAATGTATTATAATACATTACAGTATAATACATTACAGTATAATACATTAATAACACATTACTTTTTTAATTCACACGCGTCTTTGACATCGACATATAAAATATTCAAGTTTTATCGTATTATCATTACATGTCGTGGGAAATTTTTTGTCATAAATAATTTTTAATAATTCATTAGTTATTTGTATCTAGACATTCTAGATAATGAGTTATGTGTTATTAATGTATTATAATACATTACTTTTTTTACTATAGTGATGTATTATTTATCTATAGGTACGATAGGGGTCCCCACCCACGTGAAGTTTTATTTATATGTCCGCCAAGAAATTTCGACGTTACAATTTCAAAATAAAAGTATTTTCTTTTATATGATTTTTGAAAATAAAACTTATTTGGCTCTTCGGTCATTACAAGAATTTTAATATAGCTCTCTTGACAAAAAAGATTGGGAATAATTTACGACTATGTCAGACACATTTCGTATATCTATAGTTTGAAACATTATATTCAACAGTATATTATCTAACTGTATATCGGTTTTAATCCGCGCTATCTTCTGATTATCATAAAGATATATTTAAATTATTATAAGAATGTACATCATAAAGATAGCTTTTATTATTTCGGTATTGTTGCTTTCTCTATGCGTGCGAACAGCGTTTTTCATTAATTAAGCCCACAATATTCTTACAAAACATGTAGCACGAACTACCCGTTATATAGCGAATCACGATATACGATATTTTACACGATGTTGTTTCGCTAGCAATCAACTTGCTTATTTATAAGAATGTTAGAAAAAATTAGCAATTAGAAAAAAATTGCTTACAAACGATACAAATATTATTATGTTGTTTTAATTTTATTTATCTTTTCCCTTTTTTTTCAATAGATGTTACTGCATATAATGAGTAAATTTTTTGTGACAGAGATTAGATTACTTGCAACATCAAATATTTCATTTTAACTGATTCCCTGGCGAAAATAAAGCGTTTGAAAAGCAGAAATTGCAACGCTTGAGCGTTTGAAAACGTCTTTCAAACGCTCAAACGTTGCAATTTCCGCTTTTCAAACGCTTATAAACTTCTTATTTTCGCCAGGGTTTACGAACTGGTTTACGACATATGATTTGCCACACCTACGAGATGTGCGTAGTTTTTACTCACGGGTGCGCGAATCGATGTCCGGACGCGTGTTACACGCGCGTTGAAATCTCCTCTCCGACCGACACGCCGTGGACGCGACACACTCCACCTCGCCCACCGCGCGCTCCAGCTGTTTGCTCTGCCACCTCGAAAATTCAGCGCGGTCTCGAGAGCTGCAGATAAACCCAATTGGAATTTTCGTTTAATCACCGTCAACCGAGTTTTTCTCCGAGTTGTGCTCGCGCGCGAAACTGGAGCACTTCATACGCTTAGAGGTTTCCCGTTAAACGCGAACGTCTCGCGTCTAATTTTCGCGTTCGCGCTCGATCTTTTCGGAGATTCACGAACACGGACTCGGATACCGTTCGAGTCTCTCCTCGTCTAACAACCCACTCTTCGTTGCTCGCGATCGCGAAACAGCGCGTACCGTAATCACTTTGTCCGACTAATCGTTCGCCGCACGCGCCGGTTTTGCAGGCACCGCTGTCAAAGCTGCGCTTATCTCACGTACGGAGATACGCATATCGTCCGCGGTACGAGCGTCTCTCAGCAACCGGTGGCAGCAAGCTGGTCCTTGGACACTCGCGTAAACCGCGATAATATAACAACGGTGACGACCGCAAGAGATGACGCTGACGCGCGCACGAGAGGTATCTCAATCCGAGAGCGGCACTTCACAATCTTATGTCGGGGACGGTCAATCTCGATGCAGAATCGCATTGGACGGAACGTTTTACACGATGCATCGCGCTGCAACTTGTTCACCTTGCAACGCGCGACACCCCGCGCGCGAGCGACTGAATCTCACGATCTTGCTGACCACAACTGGTCCGGTACGCTACTGCAGAGAGAAAGAGAGGCCGTGAGGAACTTTCCCTCCGCCGGGTTATCGCGCGCGGCCGTTCTGGCCACGCGAGGAGGAAAAATGCAACGAAAAAGAAGAAGAGGAATGAACGGGCTGCTTCGAGAGGGATAAACGCCGTGCCGTCGAGCCGAGTCGAGCCGAGCCGAGCTCATGGTGGGAGCGACGAATTGGCGACGCACCTGGCGATCGTGCCTGACCGTTCCTCTCGAGGAGATAGGGAACGCGGTGAATGCCGATATCCGGTGGATCTAGGAAGATTAGCCGAGGAGGGGGCACGTTTGCGCAATGTTCTTCTTATCCAAAACGGATGAATTACATATACGTTACATATAAAGCGATCAATCTTAAAATATCCGTTAACGTCTTGTTAAAATCCAAAAGTTTACATCCTTTGAGCGCACTAAATCTACGTCATTCTTCTTAACATTGATTACATTTGTCACACTTATCTATAACTTATTACATTTTACTTGGAATTACACTTGGAATGCAAATTCCTCTCATCAGAGCTTCCCCTAAGAAACTTGTCAACGATCGAATTAATAGATAATCGAAAGAGAGATCAATTCCCGTTGTATATTCTCTGCCGCTTGAGAAACTTCGCTTGGTATCGACCTATCTCAAATGGACTTTACATAAGATAGAAGCCAATCTTGTAACCGCATTACTACCACATTCGAACTGAAAGTACTGACCGCACGCATGTGCACGTACAATGATCGCGCTACATTCATCGGACATGCATCAGTTCCATGATCGTGCACACGTATTACAAATGGCTTTCAGGTTTCCGTAGTTTACGAAGCGAGTTAAATGTATCAAATAAATCTCATAGCGACGATTCAGTAGATTCAGAGATAACGGTGTTCGTGGCCAAGCACTGTGTGAAAAATATACAAATCGTGAATATATGAATAAAAAACCGATTCATAATTAAAGTATTATACAGGTTATAAATTATAGTCGCAAAAATGCATAAATATGAATAATCCGTTTTTTTCTCTTTCACAAGAAACCGTAAAAAAGAATATGACAAATGCAAAAATGTCCGCTATAAATTTTTCGCTCTTTTATAACTGAAGCATTTATGTAAGCGTTACCTCGAGCAAATGAACAAAAAAAAATTATTTATGTTTGCAAAAAAACAAATTTCTCATTATAAGACTCGAAGAAATAAAGCTCGGTTTGTATTACGACTTCTACAAGATAATGTTTGAATTTGAATAATAATACCGCACACACATAAGCAAATTCCTCTGAGTTTCCTCTAAAAAGTCGTTTTTATGCCACTTTATATGTACATTTCATTGTAAAAAAAGGGAACATATTGCGTTTTTAAAAATGTTGTGACTAAATAACTACTCGCATCTTATCGATTTGATGAGTTTTCTCGTTAAAATAACTGCGAGATAATCGTTCGTAAATAGCAGGATCTTGTACCGTGATCGATTGCAATATTCGTCTTTAAAATCGTCTTTGAAATCTGAATTTTAGCTCGAGCGACGTTCGTAAAAATACATGTGATGTAAAAGTCCAAAGAGCTAATTGAGACCCACAGTGTATGCTTTAATAAATGGCGACGTGTCGCAAGGATAAACATTTGGAGAATGAATAACCGTGTGTTTGGATATGCTGTTTTGATTTCACGGACAAAAATCATCTCGGGTCGAGAACGTGTTCGGGAGGACAAAATAATACTCGCAAAGAAATTGCGCTACATGCTTTTCGCTGCTTTTTCGAGAAACGAACGCAGCCGTGTTCGCCAAGGCTCGCACTACAGTTAAGTGCCTTTCTTGTGCATTTGCGCATCCGGTTTGGAATGCAATTTCTTTCTTTCTTTTGGGCCGCGGCGACCGCCGGCGCGAGTTCGTGGAACTATAATTGACGTTATTCTCTCGTGCAGGGAAGTCCCATTATATTATCCTTCCAAGATGACGCGTTGACATTGTGCATAGCGTCATAGCAATAGCAATTAAGATAGCTCGTAAAAAGTGAGAAGTGGTTTACGACATGCAATTTACGAACCGCTTTTAGAACTTAATGTGTGACAAAAGAACAAGTTTTATTTTATTGATTTAATGCGCAAATCAATATATATATTTATGTAGCTTCTGTCTTTTCACAAAGAATTCGATTCTTTTCCAGTGATACGAGTTACTGCGTACCTACTCGCATACGATGCGTATATAGCAACTTTGTATCTTGTACTTTGATTGAACTTTAATATGGGGTGTATATATATATATATATATATATATATATATATATATATATGTATACTGTTATGATTTATTATTAAATTAAGAACGAGTTGCACGCGAGAAAAATATCATTTTTATATTAGATATTTTCGAAGAAAACAATATAGATTATAAATAATATATAAATTAAAAAGTTTATTTGTAAGGTTAACATTTGTAAGGTTTTCAGTAAGGTCAATTGAATACAATTGAAATACAGTAAGGTTAATTGAATAATACAATTAAAAAGGATATCATGATCTCATTTTAATGAAATGTTTAAATGTAAATATATTTAATATCATCATACGGAAATACATATATACATACGAAAAAAGTTAAACATTAAAACATGTTTCTAATTTTATATTCCGAGAATGGGACATTTTTTATATGTATGTACGTATTAATATATGATAAATATTCTATGTTATCCTCTGTCCTCTGTTTTTATACATATTTATATCAGCTGTTTTGCTGGTACGGTATATTTTACTGTATCAGCAAAACAACTGTTGAATAGATAAAATCTCTTTTCTTCTGCATAAGAAATTAATACATATGTAAGAAACAAACGTAAATAAGTGAGTAAATTATCATAGCCAGTTATCTGTAGATATGAAATTATGTTAATATATACAGCCTATTCGCAATGTGTTTATTATTAGTTCTTCTTAAGTGTAAAACCAATATATACTGTAAATAATTTCTATAAAAGTCATATTTTATTTTAATATTATAGAATAATATATTATAAAACCTCTTTAATTTTCCAAACGGTTTTTTGCAAATTTTAAAATTATTAATATTTCGCATAAATTAAGCATATCTTTGCAAAAGATTACCTTTAATAGGCTAAACTCGGGTAAGATGGCCAACCCATGTTTATTCGATGTTTCATGGCGAGCTAGATTGAAAGAACATATAGGTTGACCATTTTTTCTCTATGGCCATCTTACCCGAGGTTACCTTAAATAATATGTGCGTAATATTTAATTGTTATCAAAAAACATTTAACGTTTTATGAACCTAAAATAAAATGCTATAACAATTTGTTGCTAAAATTTAATATGTATATCTTGAATTCTTAAATTGTAATTAATTCATTCTCAGTCCGTTATGCTACATATTAGGTATAACTTAGTTGGTTTTGGTTAACCTTTAACGCTGTATTTACACGATTACGTTTTCTTGTTTTTTCTTTTGTTTAAAATTTACATTAATGTAAATCTTATTAGAAACATTTTGACAAAAGTCAACTTTAAAATTCATTATTTCATAAGAAAACTACAAAAAAAATCTTTATATAACAATAGTTTTCAATCATTAAGGAACAAAGAACGAATTTTACCAACAAAAACATAAAAACTCAGAAGTTTCAAGAGACTGGTAGCGTGATACAGTTGTCGGAATGTATAGTATAGTGGAACACGTAGTCGCACGACAGGTTCGCCTCGCCCCGTAACAATCATGCGAGGGCAGCAAGCCCGTTTGTCGAACGAGCGTAAACCGATCGGACGAGCATTTCGACTCGTTTCAATATACACGCTTCACAGGGACAACAACGTGGACTTTCACTTGCGCGCGACGAGCCTTCTCGATCCTTGCGTAGCGTACCTACGTATATATACTCGCATATAAAACGCGCAGCGCATAAACACGTACCACGCGGCTGATTGCGCAGCATCAGCAAATCTGTACGATAAATAATTAGCTAACCGCAAATTCGCAATTTATTCGGTCGCGAAGTCGCGTACGAAAAGAGATTGCACAGTATTGGTCATCTCAAACGCTGAC
The DNA here is from genome assembly GCA_030770255.1 of Temnothorax ravouxi. Classification (NCBI taxonomy): domain Eukaryota; kingdom Metazoa; phylum Arthropoda; class Insecta; order Hymenoptera; family Formicidae; genus Temnothorax; species Temnothorax ravouxi. Next base: position 42,976 of record JASTWP010001714.1, on the reverse strand, counting down.
ATCGACACAATGCGCGAAACTTATTTTTTTACAATTTAAAAAGATGACAGTTTTTTAAACAAATGGGTTTTTTAAAATAAATTCTCTTTTATATCATTATATTTATAATAAGTCAACTTTAATTTTAATTAAAAGTTGACAAAAATAATTAGCATAACATTGGGTAGTTTATTAGATACCTTTGCTAAAGGACGAGAGTCAATAAGGCCGTTTTGGGCTTTTATCAGATTTTCATAAAACAATTCTTTTTTACTTCCTGATAGTCTCAGTGAACAAAAAATATAATACATATTTGAAAGTTCTATTTATGACTGTAAAAGATTTTAGTGGATCGATATGAGCTACTGATTGAAAAAATATTTCTAATCAATTTTTTGAAACAATATTAAAAGTCTGTTGTTTAGTTATTTGCAATATAAAGCTAAATGACTATAATATGTACGACATATTTTATCTACATTAGTATTATTACAGCATCTAGGACAGTCCGGAATTAAAATACCTTCTTTTATAAAAACCTTTTGTTGAATTGCATTAATAACATATTTTAGATTTTTTTTTTGGCTAATTACAAATAAAGCAACACTTATGTGAAGATATCGATTTTGTTTTTATGGATAGTTTTATCTTTATCAGGCTTAGATCAATTGAGTTATTAAATAAAAAACATATTCTAGAAGTGCTACATAATAATATGCATTAGAAAAAAGTGCCAGGATTTTAATTAGATGAACTTCTTTTTAATCAGCGACTTATGCCAATCGGAACTTTATGCGGATATGTATTATATTTTTTGTTTAATAAGACTATCAGAAAGTAAAAAAAAATTGTTTTATGGAAATCGGAAAGGAGTCCAAAAATGGCCTTATTGATCCTTCTTTATACTAGATTTATACTAGATTTATACATTAAATATGTATTTATATACTATATTATATACTTGTGTTTGTACACTAAATACTGTTATCTACATTATTTTCTCCATTATTAGCTTATATGTAAGAGACAGACCAGTTACATATAATTATGACGGTTGCTAATGCAACCAATCGAAAACTGCATTCAATTTCTACCAGGGTGTCAACAAAATTCTTCAAATATATGTATATGTTTTTTCCATATTTTCAAATATATTTTTTGTTTAAAAATATTTTTGAAGCTCGCTTTAGATGATTTATAGTTTGCATCCGATTTCAAGATAGAAATCTGACACGTTTCCATGTACAATTTTTCACACATTTTCGCCGTACATTTTGCCTTTAATGCATATTTTGTGTATATAATGTATTCTGACTCTTCGACTGTTTTTTGTATTACACGGTATATAGAAATCATTAGTTTCTATTTATTAGATTAGAATATTCCAAATTCTGACACGATTACAGATCGTCTGTAGCGGGCTTCATGTGATAAAAAGAAAAGATGTTATACAAATATTTAATGTACGATTTACGAGGATAGATATTTTCGCTGAGGATAATGCGATCGTACACCGTCGTGTCCTGCGTCAAGAAGTTTTCCCAGAAAAACTTCGTCGTGTGCGCTACAATATAAATAATACCAACGAATACGGCGCGTCCTTCGTGGATCAAACAATAGCATGTAACATCACAATGTAGCTTTGGAAGGGGTATAAGGCAATACGTTTCTCTTTGCACCGGATTTACTCTTCACACTACGCCTCGTTAATACTTTGAGTGCCATGTTACCTATATCTGGCGTGACGCGTAAATTTCCGCAAAGACCCCATCATCCATTTGTGAGTGACGCGGTCTTATTTACCCGAGTAAAAAATAATTTTATTTATAAATCCATCCCAAGCTATCGATCAAGCCTACTTAGAATTTGATCCGTTCACTCGTTATTGAGATCTCAACATCTCGAATACTCGCAACTTGTCGCGTCGCGTAAATGAGTCACGGTCGGTCTCACTCCGCGCGTACTTAGCGCGAGACACTACCGTGTCTCTTGATTTTACTAAATATTTAAGACGTTAAAGAAATAATATAACATTTGTGTTAAGACATTATAACAATCAATAAAATATATTAAAATAATATATTAGATTTATTAGATTCAATACCGAAATCAGCTTGGCACTCAAAGTATTAATCGCGTGTTATCATAACGCGACGCGATTACGATTAGTGTAACAACAATCAATGTTTCGCGATATACTCGTAACATTTTCATTATGTATTGCACAATGGGCATTGTATATAAATTACCTTCTCGTTTCGTAACATGCGGATGAGTTCTCATTGTTGATAATCAACGTGGCAGTGTCTCGTTAATGGATTACAAACGCTAACGGTACAAACGCAATATACCAAATGGCGTGTTACGCGATATAATGCCACGTTTTCCGTATTAACCTTTTAAATAGTAGAAGACTTTTATGCGTTTTTCTGCTTTAAATTTTCGTAATTCGGAGTTGTAATCAAATTTTTAAACACCGCAATTGGTATTTACAGGTAAAAAGAGTTTCTATTTCCGAAAATCTAACTGACGATGGGATATTTAAAAAGAAAGATATAAAAGTTGAAAAAAGTAAAAAAGTAAGTAACCCGTGTCTTTTTACTGGCAAATATTCAACTAATAAATGACAGCATTTATCTTTTTGAGTAAAATAAATTAATATAATTATTATTTGAGTGATCTATATAACAAAAATTCTATTCTAAAAGGTATTATAGATGAAATTATTCATTAGTTAAATATTTGCCAGTAAAAAGGCAGGGGTTACTTATACTTTTTGTACCTCTACTTTCAACTTTTATATCTTTATTTTTAAATATCCCATCGCCAATTAGATTTTCGGTAAAAGAGCAACTTATTTTACTCGTAAATATTAATTACAATTTAAAAATCTGCTTTTGCATGATTAGAACCCGAGTTATAAGGATTTAAAACAGAAAAGCGTGTAGAAGCTTCCTAGGACGGGTTTTACATTCATTTTGGTGTAAACGTTTGATGTAACTCGATCTTTCAATTGCATGAAGATATAAGCGCATGATTATTAAGTGATGCGTTAGTGACAGTTATATCGACAAGTATCCGGTGAGTGAATATATTTCATGATACTCAAAAGCTACCGTAACTTTTCCGTGCTGCGGGGTATAACTAAACAGTATTTATATTTCTCTCCGAATAAGGTTTTAATCGCGCGACGCGTGAGATTGACGCAAAACGGCCGGGCGATTTTTTCAGCCGCGCGAAGTTTGCTGCGGATTTCGAGAGACTCAGACTAGGCGATTAGTTCATAGTCTTCTTCAGAGCGTTGTTATGGGTGTGACCGACATATCGCGTCGTACGCTCGCGTTTGAGCGAATTAATAATTCATTAACAATCAACATTTTCTCAAGGATGACACGTACGTGTTACTTTTTCACGTCATAACCTTAATTCGTTTTTTTACTATCGTTAACTCGTCCTCGATCGAGATTTACTCGATATTACGTTTTGAGGATTCCGGATTGCCGTCAAAATGGCCATATCTTTTTCTTCCCTTCAAGAGGCGTTGCATATATTGTTCAATATCGAGAATGCCGAAAACGTTATCGCGCGATCGGGGGGGGGGAGTGCCGATTATAGTGCTAATCATTAAGGACGTTCTCTCGTCCTTATACTATAGAGAAAATCGATTTTCTTAGGATTTTCTTGAAACTGTGAATATACGTTAATTTTAGTTGTGCTTTATGCGTGGTATAAATTTCAGTACCTCTTCCGGTATAAAAAATAAAGATACTGAGCCTCAAAGTTTCAACTTTTACTAATGAAAAGGTTTTCCAGGCCAAACGGTAAGAGATACGAAGTTGGCCAAGAGAACCAAAGTTGCTCCTCTCGTCGAGTTCTATAAGAAAAAAATGCCAAAACTAAAAAAAATTAAATTAAAAAATTTTTTTTTAAACTTTGAGGCTCAGTATCTTTATTTTTTATACCGGAAAAGGTACTGAAATTTATACCACGCATAAAACACCTAAATTAACGTATATTCACAGTTTCAAGAAAATCCTAAGAAAATCGATTTTCTCTAGTATAAGGACGAGAGAACGTCCTTAATCACGACGATGTCGCGCGATCGGACAAGTATCGTGTGTTCGTGTTTTTTGGAACCGAGATTCAGCCGGTGGGATATTTTCGATGAAATCGATGAATTCGATCTCATTATTTTTTATGAAAAAGAAAAATTGGAGTTGGTGGAACGGAAATGGCAACGCTGCGGCTGGTAATTGAATTTATTATCTTTAATGATCAATTTTTCGTTCTGATGATAATATTATGCTAATCGCTCATTACTGTGCCTAAAACTGGTTTTACTGGCGTAATCAATTTTTTTTTTACAAATTGATACGACAGATTAAATCTTTTATGATAAAGAATGAACAGGAAAGTTTCTTGCAAAAAGTTTTATTTGAGATAGAAATTTAAATTCATTCTTTTAAATGCTTTCTCTCGTAAATATATAAAATTTAAATTAATAAATATGAATCTATTTTTTACAAGTATACATATACATACGTAATATACTTATATATAGGTATATATTATATATATATATATTGAGTAATTTATAACAAAAATCTACTTAAAAAAATAGACAAAATTACTTATTAGTAAAATATTTGTCAGTAAATTAGCAAAAGTCGAATAAAAAATGTTCAAGACAAATAGCCAAAAAACCCTCAAAAACCAAAAGACCCTATGATCAAAAAAGACCCTCTCTAAAAATATTGAAAAATTCCTTGTCTTGAAATTTTTTTACAACTTTTTAACTGACAAAAATAGTTTCTTTTTACTCTCTACATATAGGTACATATAATACAAATTATTATATTAATATGAACAACGAAGTGTTTTGAATCCGTAAAGTTATTGAAATATCAAATATGGTAGGGGAAAGTAGGGGAATACGACGCAGTGGATAATAGTGCGCACCTCAAGTTTGAGATTGTGACGATAGCTGACGACACGTGAGTAGCAAAATTTCATAGCTTACGTCAATTCTAGATAATATAACTACATTTTTACATAGATATATAAGCTCAAAGCTTCGTTTGAAGCGAGGAAGCCAAAAAGAAAAAATGCGCCCGTTTCTTTACCATTTTGAAACGACAGGAGTTAAGCTCGTAAGTGGGTAATTTTTATTTGCTACTGTAATTGGTATAACATAGTGAAATACAATCCTTTGGAACCTTTTGCCGCGTTGGTCCCATAATTTCATTTGCGGTTCACGAGTAATTGACAAAATTGTTCCGGAATAACAATAAATCAGGGAATAATGTGCAGCTTTTATTTATGTCGATTTTATATATATATATATATATATATATATATATATATATATAGTTTATATATATTCAAATTTATATATATTTATGTCGAATTAATCGTGTGTTGAAGCAATGAGTCAGTTCTATTCGCAAAAAAATTTTTTTAAATATTCTTCTATTTTTAAAGTTTCGCGTTTAATTTTCAATTATTTATTATTACTCACATTTTAATTATACTTGAAACTAATGATTTAAACAGAAAAGTTTGAAATTTATCCGCTGCAGACACAAATTTTGGCAATTTCCAAACATTATTATGCGCCACATTCATTTTTGCCCGATTTTGCATCGTTCTAAATATCGCTCAATGAATATTTAACAACCAAAATTATTATCAAGTATGAGTTCACATACTTGTAGACAAACGTTTAAAGGTTCCATAGCTGCATTTAAATTAATTGTTACTATATAAAAGCTATTTTGTATTAAGATTTACCTTAGGTGCGCACTATTACCTCACTTTCTCCTACATGTATACTATTATTTATAGTAATTCTTGACATCAGATATCATTAATAATTCTTGATACCATTATTGTTTAGCAGTTTATCATAAGTCGGTAAATAAGCGATCGTCGACTAATTTTTGTTGAACTATTTTATACGTATATAGGTTGTATTTTTATTATTTCATACATATCTGAATATAATTTGTATAATTTGTATTTAATTGCAACTTTTCCGGGTTTCCTTATTTTTACAAGTCGTGCTCTTTATGTAATGTGTAATGTCATGAGAGAAACGTTTTTGATGTTACATAGTCGATCGTGTGCACGTTAGATGGCATTACCAACGTCATAATGATCGATGACCATATAAATTTAAAGTAATTAAACATAAATAAAATCACGATAAAAAAATCTTACAAATTTCATCTATTTTTACGTTTTAAATATAACAAAAGACTAAATGTAGATTATTTATCTTTGTTTGGAAATCAAACACAACTTGGGAGTAATTTTTAATGGGCAAATTATATTTCGTCAAATATTACATATGTACATACGTAACTTTTATGAAAAGTTCAAAAGCTGAAATGTGAACTAAAGCATTTCTTAAGTTAGAATAAAAAAACATGTTTTCTTTATAAAATTTCTAGATATTTTAGAGATTTTTATTTTTAGAAATTTTTATTTATTAATCTGTTACGCTCAAATATGATTATTAACTTTTTGTATTTATAAACAAGTTAGTACACGTATTACATATTACATACTATGTACATTAACAATAATAGCTTGGAGAAACTTGCTTAAACAATTTTTTTATTTATTCTTGCGCTTAATAAATTCTTAATATTTGTCTACAAATAAACACAAACGTTTGCTTTTACAAGATACATAAATATATTATTAATTAAATATGTAAAGGCGACATATTTACATAATGTTATACATATATCAAATTTTATATATCATACGGATAATCATCGATTTTCGAATTAGCGTATTCGTTCGTAATCGATCTCACAATTCATCCAGCGTTACGTTTATCGTACAATAAAAATGTGGAGTGGAATAAATTCCTATGCTAAGCGTTTACGAAACTGAAAACGCGTGCAACTCCGGCAACTTCTTCGTCGTCGCTAAGAAACGAGGCATTCATCGCGATCAAAATTAATCTCGTATCGATTATGCGAGTTTGCGAGTGAAAGACGACGACACACGCGAATATACGCGCCGCGGCCCCACGTGTCCCCCAAGGCGAGCACGCTCGCGATCATACATGCGGCTTTAAGCACGAAATGCATGGGAGGAAGGAGAAAGGATAGAAAGGAAAGAGAGACGAGACTTGCGTGTCGCTTGAGTTAGAAGGACGGGGAGGGGGAGGAGAGGGATATGGAAGGACCGGTCTGCAAGAAGATTCTTCCAGCTGGGGGGTAGTAAAGGTTCGTGCAGGATAGACGGGGGTGGTTGGGTCGGCGAAGGAGAGCCACAGAAGGACGATGGTGGCTGGAGGTGAAGAAGGTGGAGGAGGACCGAGGGCAAGGGGACCGAGAGGGGGGGGTCCGTGAGGGGACGGGGCGAGAACTGGTAGAGGGTGGCGGAGGGTGGTTTAAGCAGTGGTGGGAGTGGGCCGAGCTAAGACGCGTAATGACGCCCTGAATCAATATGTGAGGCACTGAGATATGCATACGAACTAAGACAACCGCACACCAACCAGCGCGCCACGGCTCCTCTGCCCGGCGTCGCGGCGCGGCGCGGCGTGGCGCGGTATGGCGCGAAGCGGCGTGGTGCGGAGTAGAGCGGCGCGGCGTCAGCGCCGCGGCGCGCAAAAGGTGGGGAGAAATTAAAGACGAAGCAGGCACAAAAATAACGACCCACCGGCCGTACACCCCTCGCCACCTCCTGTTCCTTCACGGAGCCTCCCCGCGCACACTTCCACCATCCTCTCGCCGACACCCCGCGTCTCTCGCCACTCCCGACCGCTATCCTCTCGTTCGTCCCCCGACCCCTTCTTTCCATCTTTTAAGCTCATTCTTCCTTTCTCTTGTAAGTTCGCGGTCCTTCTTCCTCGTTCATCCACGGAAGACGTGACTGCGACGACAGAGATGAGACGCGGCGGAGTCGGGACGACGGCGGTCGTCCGCGGTGCAAAAGAGGGTGGTTGACGCGCGGCAGGAGCGCGATCAGGAGCGCGATCGGTTTAGTGGATCGTTTCGATCGGCACGACGTCCGGACGGTGGCGGATAGAGAGAGGGCCTCGCCGCGATCCAGCCCGCGCCGATTAATCCGCGTTACACCGCGAATCCCATCGCGTGGCAGGTAGGAATATAAATCCTATTATCGTAAGAGCGTACGGAAATACGTAAACGCCGCAGTCGGGACTCCAGGTGGACCTATTAGCGATGAGTAGTTTTGAGCAAGAAATTCTTTCAATTATTTTTCTAATTTTAATTGAGATACGCGGAAAATAATATGGGCTTGAATCACAACACAAACATTAATTAATATTAAAATAAATTATATTTTATACATTATTGGGCAATGGCAATATTAATATCTTCAGCTATTTTCTAGCTAAATCAGAAACTTTGTTTCGCCAGTAAATAATTAACAATAATTATTTTTACTCAACCCAATTGGCCACATTTATTAATTATAATCGTTACGATTATAATTAATAAATGTGGCCAGTTGGGTCGAGTAAAATTCATTATTGTAATTTTTAGCTATTTATGTCTGGACAAGGATTGCTCAATATACGGCATTGAAGTGAGTTTGCAATTATTGTAGAATGTTAGATAGTCAGTTACATAAGTTTGTGCAAGTTATGCGGTTGAATTGTAGAAATTATCAAATATCTATTTATACCCTTCTTTAATTTGCATTTTTTCGATCTACATCATTTAGAATAATTTAGATCTACATTATTTTTGATGCGTACTTACTGACCTGAAATCAAATAATATCTTGTCGAATTCAAAGTCGATATCAAAAAGAGTATTTCTATATTCTTTTATTATTCTTGTTTCTAGAATTTCTATAAAAGATTTTTTCTTTTTTATACGACAAGACTATTCTTTTTCAATAGACTGTTCTTTTCCAATAAAATTCCTTGTCTCACGGCACAATTCTAGTTGGCCATATATCACATTGGCCATCCAAGTTCTAATTCGGGACCTTCGACTTTAAGGAGACTTTCGTGAATCATTGTCACAGCAAAGAGGACGGCGACGTGCGATCGGGCAATCCTCCCAAACGTAAATTTTTTACTGTTATTTCATAAAAGTTTCTCTTATCTTAAGAAGAATAGATTTTGTATGTCAATAGGATAACCCTGAAACCTGCTTATCAAAAGTATGGATAAAGTAACTCGATGGTGACTTTAAGTAGTTATGATATCCACTCTTATCGCGTAGTTGATGGTAGTTGGTTTAAGTTTAATCGCAATCGATAAGTGATCTTGTAGAATTTGTTTGAATGTATTTATTTCAAAGATGATATGAATGAGAGTAAACTATATATAGCTTAGAGAGACTTTATACGCATGTGCGCGCGCGATAATTAGATAATGTTATAATCTTATAATAGTACAACGTTTTAAGGTTGTTTGAGAGTTGGGAATACATGTCGCCACCTGTTGCAATTTCTAAAAAGAACGATCGCGATAACATTTATTATTCATCGTGTGATCGCGCTAAGTAGTTAAAAATGAATTTTAGATCTGTAGTTATACATTCCATAATTTGGATAATTTATAAGAGAAACAAGATCACGTGCTCGCGCTGGTACTGCATTGACTTTAACCATCAAGCGCACTCAAAGATATATGAAACATATATTATTACTATTCATATATCTCTCTATGCACTGTAATTAATGTCTTAAGACTAAAAAACGAGAATTCAAAAGGATCATTTGATTTGCCTAAACCTAGAATCGCTCGTAAAACATTGCTAAACGACCGGTGCATTTGCATTTACATTGATTTATATTCGCGGACACTGTGCAAACTATCGCGACGTTATATACGCACGTCAGAAATTATAGGGTAGAAGACTAATTTTTTAAGTAGAAAAGTTTCCGATTTTTTGTCAGTTTTTATATTCACTTTCACTATTCTATATCATCGTTTAAATTATATTATTAATCTGTTTCCTTATAATTAATTTGTGGGATATATTTCATTTCTTTATTCGATATTAAATATATTTTATCAAATTAAACACGTTTTTCGTTACTGTTCGAAATATTAATAATTTTTATATGTGTGACATCTCTTTGTGTGCACATGGAACGCGCACGTGTGTTTTCGACTCATTAGTTTCACGCACAACCCGTTCCTATCGCGGGGCATTTTAATTTCGGTGAGTGTGCCGAACAATCCGAAAAAAAATCGGGAAGGGGCGGGGACAGATTTACGGCTTTTATTTACATGTGACCTAATTCGTCTGGATGTAATCAATGGCCAGGACATACGAATCAGATTGGAACTCCGATTTGGTTAACTACACACGAAACGGTAATAACTCCCCCTCGTAGACTAAATTTAATGTACAAGGGAACCGGTATTGATCACGGAGGTCGAAAGTCAACGATCGTGTCCATTTTAAATATGCGTCACCCTGCACACAGCGCTTGGCAATGAGGTCGCGCTGCGCTTTATAATGTGATCCGATGTCAAAGATCATCGCCATTGTAATGCTTAATTGCATTTATCGTGCTTGGCAGTTTTCAAGTTTTCACGCGTAATATTTCTCTGTACGGTATTCGGTTAAAGAGTTTGATGTAACGATAATGTAACGAAACACGTTAACATGTAAGATATCCCACAACCGTCGTCATTAATTTTAATGACAGCTCTTTAAAAAAAAATGTAAGATTACAAAATTTATTAACAAACATGTTATTAAAGCTGGAGTTCTTAAATACTTCGTAGGTACACATATATTATAATCAAGTTTACGAAAGTTGGCGAAAGTAAATTTTAAGATAGTTATCGAATGATCGAACGATTCGGTTTCAAGTCGAAATTTATTTGTTGATATGTGTTTGGTGTAAATAGCGTCGTTTCACAAATTTACCCCGAATGAATAGGACACTATATGATTCCACATGGCACCGCTAAGTTGGTAAGGGTTAATTACAGACTCGAACTATCTCGGCACATACATTCGCGTCCCGAAGTTCGAGCAAGTTTCGACTATATCCAACACCGCATATCTGTACTTTTATAAGTAACAAAAATTATTTCCATTTACCGCAGCGCAAGCTCATAAATCTTAGTCTTGTTTTTATTATTTTGTACAAGCTGTATACAAAAATATGCCCGGAGGGCGTCGCGGATAATAAATACAAATATCTCGCTGTTCTACTTGCAAAAGAAAAAAAAACAGGACTAAAACAATAATATTCAAATATTCAAATAAAAGCCACAATAGTGAAATTAAATGGTAAAAAATAATATTCGAATATTCTAATTATAATATCTCACAAATTTGAGATATTTAGTTCTCCGAATATATAAAAATGCGCCTTTGAAGACTATTTCCAGTTACTCTTTATTCGCAACGGAGGATATCCTTTCTCTTGTGACGATAGATATAATTTATCGACAAAGGACAATACCGATGGTCTCCCGACAAGATGATTTCCTCAAGTCGTCCCTCTCAAAAGCACACGTACGAAGGATGCCCGTAGTTGCTAAGGAGGAACCTTCATCTCTGCGGTGTAATCAATATTAAAAGTCTAAAATGTCTCGCGTGTGTGGCGAGCCGGCCGCGTGTAGGGGTCGTAGTTCGTCGGCGCGAGTCGGCTGAACCCCACGGAAAGAGAGGACGGTGGAGAACGGGCAGGCTTGGCGAGGGGTGCCGGGGGATGGCCAAGAGTGAGCGGCGGCAGCGGCGGCGGTGGAAGTGGTGGTAGTGGTAGTGGTGGTGGCACGAAGAGGTGGAGGTTCTCATTAAGCAGCCCGGGCACCGCGCGCCGGGGGTTCAAATAAGAAGAAGAAGCGCCGTTGGAAGAAGAAGGGAGAAAAGGAGAAGAAACCAGTAAGACTAAGACACAAGGGTGGAAGGGGGCGAGAGAGCGGGTGGCGAGCGAGCAAACGAGCGCGAGCGTGAGCGCGAAGAGGAAGAGCCGAGGGATACAGAGGGTGGAAGAAGGGTGAAAAGAGGGAACGCGAGGGAGATAGAGTGCCAGGGGGGTTGGGGAATTATCAGGGCTCGCGCTCTCCTCGCGCGCGTGAGGGGGTTGCCGCGGGGGGGTGCCGGGGTGGCAATATGGCCGCTACTGATGAGTGATGCTCGTAACCCTTACTGCCATCCATCCCCAACAGATCCGTCAGTCAGTCGGATCTCTTAACGCACTTCGGAATTATGCCTGCCACGACCCTTCTTTATCTTCATTGCCGGCATTGTCCTGCCGGGAAAAGCGCGACGTCTTTGGTCCGCTGCGTTGTACCGACTCCGTACATTGTCTTCTTAATTAGAGGGAAAGTTTCCGCTGATCGGGACCATCTTACTTTGAGTTCTTTCCTCGGACGAAGTCGCTCGCGAGTTGCACAGAATCTGCCGCATTTTTATTAATTATTCGCAAGAGCTTTGTCGACGGCAGAAGGATTAGTACATGAATAAACGAGTCAATACAGAAGTCCTGCAATAATATGCAAAGTTAAAAATAGTACATATTATCTCTTAATTACGATTTTGTTTAATTTTATCGTATCGCTTATTTTATGATGTTTATTTATCTCTTATTTCGATTTTAGAATTTTTATAGTAAATGCATTTTTTCTTAATTTATGCCAAACACATTTCATCTTAATATCCATTACCATTCCAAATAATGCATAGTTTTTCACACATCTAACAAATTTATAAAACGGACCGTTTATTCCAAGATGTCTGTTTTTATTAGCATCAGTCACAGAAGGAAAATTCCGTTCCATAACGAACTTTTTCTCCTTATAATTTTTTATTGCACCATGTTGCATCTCGACAAGAAGCGTGATAAATACCATAAAAAATAAGAAGTTGTATTGGAATAAACAGTTACACAATGGGTGGGTTTTGTTTTTAATGTGGATATCATCGATACGCGAAATGGATTCAGCGGGCGTCTTCCGGAAGCCGCTTTCGTTAATCCGCGCCACTTCCTGCCGCAATCCGCGGGCAGTAAATAAAAACGCGAAATCGCCGTCGATCTCATACGGAACATCTTTATGCTCCTGTGAAGCGATCGTAGTTTGAAAGTTATCCCTTTACCCTTGGTATACTCTCAAGGATGCATTCTCGCGCGAGGCACAGATCGCTCGCCACGCTTTAACGACCGAAAGCCATAGGGCCACGTCGTATAGGGTATACACGGGGGCCGCCGACGAAAGGTATTAAGAAGGTACAGGCAGCCCTAACCTAACTGCAGCAGCCCCTGGACCGATCGTCGTCCTCGTCGTTTCCTCTTCCTCTCACTCCTCCTTTCTCTTTCTCTCTCTCCCTCTTATTCTCATTTCGTATCCCGTGGCCGTCTTACTCCGTGGGCCGAAGTTAAGGGTGGTCTCTCTCTTTGTCTCTCCCAACCCTCCCGGTCTCCACGAACCCCCGCGTCGTACGCGTGATACACGGACGAGGGACACGCGTGTGCGTGAAACCTCGCAAGACGGACAACGGGGGTTGTTGGGTGGATGGCGTCGTTGGGGGATGAGGACGCGAAGGAGACGACGGATGGAGGGTAGAGGGGGGGTGAGGAGTGCCAACGGAGGGGAATGCAAATTAGAAACGCTTGGGCAGAAAGCGGGAGGAGGAGGAGGAGCAGGAGAAGGAGGAGGAAGAGGAGGTGAAGGCGGCCGGGGGGTGGCGTGGGACAGAGGGGTATATAAGAGGTGGTGACTGAGGGTGGTGGCCAAGGAACTTCACTTATGTAAACCAGTGAGACGGTGTGCGCCGGCCGCTTCGCGCGTGTGTACCCCCCCAAGCCGTGCCTGTACGTGTGTCCTGCGTGTGGGTGTTACCGGCAGCGTAACCCGGTTGCGTGTGTGTATATATCGATTGCCGGCCAAGCCACCCCTCCCCCTCTCCCCCTGCACCACTTCTCGTCTCCTCGCTACCTATAGTAATTATTGTGCTTCTCCACACATGTGTGTATTTGTCATGAGATTTCGCGCAGGATGGTATGCGTGCAGTCGCATACACCGACGTGTCCCGCGTCCCGCGTGTGTTCGTGTGTATCCGAGTTCCTTACATGCCTCGTCCGATAGTCTCCGCACCAGCAGGGAGCTCCGGCATTTAACGGGTGTCATCCTGTAAAGCGTATACCTACTCTCGCGCGCTGCCGCCGGCGCGAATTGGTCGCGCGATGTCGATCCGTCGTATCGATCGTTCGCGAACGGGAGCGACGACGACAGCTGTAGCGGTAGCGGCGGCGGTGGCGGCGGCGGCGTCTCGGGCGTGCTCTTTTTCCGTCTCTTGAAGAACCGTTACTTTTCCGCGATGGGCGTTTGGTTTCCTGCGAGAGGAAGACGCCTTCGCCGTCGCGGATTGCTCGAGTTATCGCCTCGTAGATAGAATCATGGCAGCGACGGTTATTGCGGATTTACCCGTTTTGTAAAAATAGGGTCGAGGAACTTTTTTTTTACGATGGTGGCTGCGCGATAGGAAGTCCTGATATGCGACATGCAAATTGAATCAGAATTTAGTAAGACTAATGCTGTCTCATTCTAGTATGAGCGAATGCTGTAATTTCTTGTTCGCAAGTATGATACATATCTTAATGCTCTTATGTTTATGTAATTTATACTTATATCCGTTTTACGAATTATAAAACTATACCATTACATTGAAAGAAAAAAATAAAAGACAAACTTTTTAAGGTTTTTATTATACATATACATTCTACACACAAGTTTAATATACCATTCTTGAATCATATAATAGTTTTACGTTAAAGTTTTTTATTATATTAAAATTAGTATAAATTTTTATATAAGTTATGTCAAATTACAAATCAATTTTTTTTTAGTAAGCTCCACGTATTTTGAATGTTTTATACATTTTTTATAAATTTATAAAAATAGTACGAGTATTCGTGTTATACCTGCACGGCAAAAATATATAATGTATGCGTTTAAACGATCTGGCAAGTCACCAGATTAACACACAGCGCCCAAAGTAGTCGCGCCACCTGATAGATCAGTCCGGCGCTAATGTTCTTGTTCGAAATAAATGGTCAGGCAAGTAAACGCGCGCGCGCGCGCGCGAGCAAGTGCATGGTGGTTTCTAACTCCTTAGCTGAGTCTCGGGGCCCTGCACGCACACATAAACATACACAAGTAAACACGTACGTACCATGCATACATATACATGCACGCGACATGGCAAGCTATCTCACGATATCCTTTTGCTTCAGTCCGCGCGCGCACACGTATGATTCACTAACACAATGCGCGTGTGGGTTCACACACAATTTCACCAAGTCGATGATACACGCGAGAGTCTAAGCTACTAGCGAGCGCAAGAACATCTTCCGGAACCCTTCGCGCGCGCGCCACCCTCGCGCGCAACCACCTCGTCCATCCTCCCCCTTCGGACACGAATCTTAAAGGAAGAGGATGAAGCGGGTGAAGTGGTTAGAAGCCGGAGCGGACGAGAAACGGACGGACCGACGGACGCAGGACGCGCGGTATATAGCAACCCTATCTTGCGACACACAACCACAAGTCATCCTCCTTCACCCTCCTCCCCCTCTGTCCTTCCCCGCGTGTACCACGGTCGCATTCTCAGTCCGGTTCACCCTTGACTCACCCCTTCGCCACTTCGACTCTACTTGGGTCTCCCGTACCCTCCTCTTTCGGTCTCTCTTTGGTCTCTCCTTGTTCCTTCTTCCCTCTCTCTTCTTCTCTATCTTTCTCTCTCTCTCTCTCTCTGTCTTTCCGTCTCACTCCTTCACCCTCACCGTGCCACTTCATCGTGAAACCTCGAAGGCAATCAATCCTCCGCCTTACAGCGCACTGACCACCTTCCAGGAAACTTCCATCGTTGCGGCGGGGCAAGCCTCCAAAAGAAGCAGACGCTGAATTTTTTGTGCGATTTGCCCTCTCTCATCGATTGGTTAAATGAATTATTCCCCGGGATAATTAATGCCCCGATAACGTCGCTTTGTCGCTTTAATTATGCGCATGTAATTTTAATCGTTACTTCAAAGGCAATTGAAATTTTATGGGCCGCATTCGTGTAGTACCTCCGATCGAAAAAAACTACTAAAAGTCAGTTTCCAGAAAGCATAATTAAAAAAAGAAAGAAATTATTTAAAATTACGTAACTAATAAAAAAATCTAATAATAAATAACATAATTGTTTGCAAAGAACAATTCTGTTTTTTTTTTAACTTCAAGATATGGAAGAGTAATCAGTAAAAATATATGTGTGATCCGCTTAACTTATATAAGAATGACGATTTTGCCATTGTGATTTATTCCCACTGAATACGTTGTGTGATTGTCATCTAGTTGGAAAAACATGGCAATTTCGTTGTTGTACTTCTTTGCCTGAGTCTTACATCCGGTGCATTCATTTTCTTAACTCCGCGTACCCTGCGCTCGTAGTATCTACCGTTCTCTTTCTTCCTTCATACCTCGCAGGCAATCGATTCACTGTCTTACAGCATGCTAACCATCCTCCGAGAAAATTCCAGCAGGCGTTTGCAACTGCGGAGCAGACCCGACGAAAAAGAATCGCGAATGCTTAATCGTGCGTTCTACGGATACGACGAATTTGCATTATTTCGCTCCTCCAGCATTGTTTTAATCGATCTGCCGTCTCACGACTACACGTCTCACGAAAGTTTCGCCCGAGATGAATCTGCAGCGCCGAGAAATCGTGAAATGTTAATCCTCGATTCCACCGATCGTTGCACGTTGACGATGCATCGTGTTAAGAAATTTTCTGTTCGATTTGTCAAATCGTGTATCGCTTGACCGGCGAGAATCGTTTTCCAATTTTTTCTATTTTCCTGCGGCGTCACTTTGCCTCGTCTTCGCACCGTCTCGCGGTTAAAAGTTTCGCAGGCAATTAATCTTTGGCCGTACAGTGTACTGACCACGTTTACAAGAGAACTTTCACTATATTATAACGTACCGACTATGCTCCTTAGAAACTTCCACCCGGTTGCGCGTGATGGCTTGATCCGAAGAACAAAATCGTGAATGGTTAATCGCTGGTTGCGCCAGCGATAAATTTGCATTACATGGTGCTCTCAACGTCATTCCGACACGAAAGTTTCAAGTTACGGGCTAAATTGCATTTTTCAACATTTTGTATCTGTTTAAATAACTGCGCCGGGACACGCATCATGTGCTCATATTTTTCTTCTATTTATATAATTCGTATTTACGGAGCTCTT
The DNA here is from genome assembly GCA_030770255.1 of Temnothorax ravouxi. Lineage (NCBI taxonomy): Eukaryota > Metazoa > Arthropoda > Insecta > Hymenoptera > Formicidae > Temnothorax > Temnothorax ravouxi. The sequence continues at coordinate 25,807 of JASTWP010001714.1, read as the reverse complement.
ACTGCAACGAAATCTGGGATGTTATAGCGTATAATTAGACAATTTTTAAGAATATTGGAAATCATAATATTTAAATAATTTTACGATACATAAGATGGGGGTTAACTAGCAATTCCCATCTGAAATTATATTTTATACTACACTAGATTTACTACAAATTTTAATTATGGAGCTCTTAAGATTTAATCGTCTTCTCTCCGGAGAAGATATGTCTTTCATGATAAGCGCAGTGGCAATACAGAACGGGCAATTATCGGAAATCGTCGATTCATCATCTAAAACAAGACAGACTCTTCAATCAGAACTCAAGATAAATCGCGGACAGTTAATTCGTTCGGCTACTCCAGCTTTTCGCGGTTATTCTTGCGGTCCGTCATTTCATCTTGCCGCCATACCTCGCGCAGCTAAAGGCTACAAAGTCAAATCGGGAACCAATCAATACCGATAATTAATTAGAAAAATCAGGAAGAAAAAAAAAAGAACTAACGAAACTCGAGAGCTCGGCCGCCGCTGCAAAAATTGCCGGAGGCTCTCGTTTGACTCTACATCGCCCCCTTTCCGCGACTTTTCACCCTCCTCGCGCCCAATCCTCCCCTTTCTATCCACAGATATCCTTCGCGCGCATCTCCCCTCCTCGTTCTTTTTCGCCGTTGGGCTCATCTCTTACGGCGCTCTCGTATCTTCATGCCTTTTTGCCATTGAATAAATTAACGTTTTTAGTTTGCCGATATTCTGAGCGCCCGGCGAACGCAAGCGAGCGCTATATCTTTCGTTCTATTGGAATGAATGAACTTCTTTTTCTTTCAAAGCCAAGTCGGTCGGTGGCTATCGAGCCCATTCATCCGCTAAAATTCTGGAAGAATTTTAATAACTTGGATTCGTGCTGATTAAAACGGAAGTAGCGTCTACCATCGAGCCGACGGTCGTGGTGGTGGTGGCGGCAACTTCAAGCTCCCCGATATTTCGCTTTTGTACGTTTACGTTTTATAGGTGTACCGTGGTTCTTTTGCGCGCATTTAACAAGAGTTTGATTTTGTCTCCCGTCGAATTAAGTTTGCTTTACTCGCGGATTCGGTTTGGTGGATGGAAGCATGGCGTAAAATAATCAGGATTATAACATAATGTCTTTGCAATACGCGCATGCAGGTGAATCGATTTAATGTAAAGTCATCGTGTAATCGCCCGGATAGACTTATTGCTTCATTTATATTTTATGGTATTTGTGTTAATTGCTCATCGTTTATTCAACGATATGTTTTATGGAATAAAATATAAATAATAATATAATCGCACATGGAAATTTTGTGTGTGTGACTTTACTTTCTGATTAATCATAGTGTAGGCGCATGGAAATACTTACCTTAGCAATATCTATTTACGACAAAATTTAAAGCATATTTTCTCCTGAAACTATCAAGTTAAATATTTCCCGCTTTTTCATTATGTGCACGTATACATATATGTAGACATATGTGCATACAGGTATACACATATCGTAGATAAATATTTATATATATTGCATCTGTATATAGACACGTCTCAATTATTCGCGTTATAATTACCCTTTTGACTTATAATGTCTTTGGCCAAGTATCTCTCGATTCATAATGGACTACGTGCTTTACGACCGCATTAACCATTTAATTCCACTCTACAAGTAGTATCAGCAGCACCATCGCTACCGACTGGCACTTCGGGGTGAGGGTGTCATTCGGTCTGCTGGTCTGTCGGTCTGTCGGTCGGACGAGGGACAGAGAGAAGGAAAGAGAGATAGGGTGAGAGGGGGAGGGGGCGCATGGCGCACGTCCACTATCAATTTATCACCCAACCCTCGGCAACTTTCCCTCTCAGACCTCGTTCTCGTTTTCCCTCTTTTCTCGGGTCGTCTACCCCCTCCTTCCTCCTTCTTGCGATCCGCCCGACGGTAGGGGGGGCAGAGGGGGCAAACGGTCGAGGCAGGAGAGAGCGAGATGGGAAAGAAGACAAAGTAAGATGAAAAGAAAGGACGACGAGGAGAGGAAGAGAAAAAGAGAGGAACAAGTCGAAACGACCATGACCAGCGCAACGTAGCGGTGGTCAGTTCGGGGGGGCTATAAGATCGCGGCCTCTACGGTCTTACAAGCGGTGCATTCACGTTCCCCCCCTCCGTCCTTCAATCCCGGTACATGCCGCGAATGCAACCTGCTACACGCATACGCAAGAACGGCGTGCACGTGCAGCAGGTTCGTTGTAGATGTCTGCGTAAGTCAGCGCCTTTCAACCGGCGACGCTTATTAATCCGGAGGAATATTAATTGACTATATACATTTGACCCGTCGTTGTGTCTATTTGATGCGAACTCTCGTGCGAGATGGAGAGCCGTCGCGTGCGCGCGGTCGGGAATCTTAACTGAATACTTAAATCGCAGCACGATATTATACCTTAAAGTGTTTAATGTTTTGTAATTAGATTCTTTACATATGCGTACTTTAGCTCAGGTTTAATAAATGATAAAGTGTGAAGGTTTCAGACTGAAAATACACGGAATTCATCATTCGTAAGATTTGCTTTAAATACGAAGTCGCATCTCAAATGAATCCTATAAATTATGTGCTTGTTTCATTTCTGCTTTGGATTTTTATACATAAAGACGATTTGGAAAACAGTAAACATAAAAGTTTAACCCGCGACCAATCGATGCACGATTCGCATGTTAGAACTTATATTTATTTGTGTTCTTCATCTATTTTGTATAGATTTTTTCTTCTTGTTTTTTATCTTTTTATATTAATGATTATATTTATGTTAATGATGATTAATAGTGAAGAGATCTCGTTTTATTGTGTGTTGACTTTTTCCATAGATAGCTTACAAGCGTGCATAATGTAAGTTGCATGTTCGTACGATCAAAGCATCAGTCTAAATAGCATTTCTAAATACTCGTCATTTTTTAAACAAATATACATGCTGTAATTTCCAACGATTTACGAAAGACACATGTTTAATTAAATGTTTAATTCTCAATGATGACATCACAAGAATAACGATCATTGACACTAAGTTCAAATTATTAATAATTAACATTTGGCCTCGATCCGCACATTTTTTCTTAGCTTAGGGGGAGTTAACATGGGGACATGTTAACTCGAACGTAAAAGCAAGGCTTAAAGACACAAAGAGATGTGCAAAGAACGCTCTAACAGGGCGATTGGGCGCATTAATCTGAAAATAGATAAACATTGCCTTAAGAAAAAAAAGTAATTGCATAATGTGCGTTTACACGCGCAAACTATAAATAAAATTAATTACACCCATATTTTCTTATATTTTTAAAAATTTTATAATAAATAATTTGTGCAATTTTATTTCATCAAAGAGAAAAAAAATTGTCTTTTTTATTATTTCATGACCGATCAAAGTATTTAAATTTCCACGAATTTAATTCCACGTCAGTCATACAAGTTTCAAGTTTTTCTGAAAACGAGTGGTAGTATCGGAAATATCGGGCAACGATCTTGACCTTGATGTTGATGGAGGAGGAGCTTTCTCTCGGTCATCGTTGCGCGGATCAGTTTGACCTTAAGTGATATATAAAACGCAGGACATAACCGGATACAGAGAGGAAACTTTTCTACTGGCGGAGGTTGGGACATAGCCGGGCGAAAGGAAAGAAAAAGAAGAAGAAAAAGAAAACGGATCCCCGGTGAGGGCGATCGCACGGTGAGCGAAAGCACGAGGATCCTAGACGGTTTGGGGCGGTGAGGGGGAGAGGTCGGGTGGCGAGCAATAAAATCAAGTACCGGGGCTGCAACCCTTCCGCCGGAGTTGAGTCGTAATCTTGCCCACTGCCAGAGGGTCGAGGCCTATGAGATCTCATTTTCTTTTCCGCCTGAGTAATTAATTAGCATTACGTTGGCAAATCGCGAAAGCCAACTTTAACACATTTCATACACTGATGTCTAAATAAACAATAACGTTGGAGGAAAATTTATTTAAAAGTGCAATTAATGTGTAATAATTATAATATTATATAAATAGTTATATGTATAATTATATTTAGTTCACATATTATATTATATTATATTATACCAGATATTAAAAGATAAATTACAAATTTTGTTGACTTAGATATTCAGAAATACAATATAAATATTGACAATTCGAGAGATGGAAAATGTTTTATATGCCGTAGAAAGATGAAGTCTTTCTTTCTATCACTTTATCTTGCACTGTATTGACGAGAGTAATATAACACATTGCTATCGTTTCCTCGAAGTACGCGAATTATATTTTTCTATCTGTAATTACTCGGCTTTCCAGTGGAGATGCGCGGTTGCACGGTTCGGTTATAAATAATTCCGATCTGTTTTTACCCGTAGCGAAATCATTAGGACGTGGAAGCGTAGCTATTCGTCGTCTTTCGTACACTTTTAATGGCGGATTTTCTCCTTTAACATTTACAAACGCCTCCCCCCTCCCACCGCGTAATTGCAGGACCCACTGGAAGTAAATGCACGTGAATGCAACGAAATCCATCTCGTCGTCCGATGAAGGAAGAATTTCCGCAAGATTGGTGGAGGGTGGGTAACCGGAGTGTTGGGGGAAGAGAGGATATAGACGGCGTACTGCGCTGGCTGTTCAAATTAAGTACCGCCTGGTAATTTGAGGTATTGATTTTTATAGCTTCTCTCGGTAGGCATACATTAAAGTTCTCTCCTCTTTGTCTCTCACCCCTATAACATCCACCCCTTTGCGAGCTACTTTTCCCTGTGGGGGCGACACGAACAGCCAGCGCTTGGCGATCGTCCCACTCTCTCCACTTTCATCCCTCTATTCCACCCTTTTCATGAAAATTCGCGACGATACGTGCTCCTTGCGCGGTGCCGCTTACGTCTCTCACGTCAATTAAACGGTTTTATACGAGGAAGAATTAATTTGCGTAATAAAGCACGATCCGCTAGCAATTAAGCAAATTCATCCTATTCGCGGTGCTCCGAAAGAAAAATTCACAGTTACGTAAGTTCTCGAAGTAGTATTACTCTTTTTTTTTTACTTCACCGAGTAATTTAATGGTTCCGATATATGCATGAAGCGCAATTTATTTGTACAATTTGCCACCATTAATTAAAAACAGTCCTGGATGATCTTGTCTTTATGCGAAATATGTGCGGAGAATTCATATCTTCTACATAGTGAATCCGTGAAAGTATGGTTTTATCTGTCTTTTGGCATGTTCATGAACTCACTCTGCGAGAGATCTCGCGCAGTTGAAATTATTTCTGATCCATGACAGTCGTAGTACAGGCAAGAAGGTGCCTAAATGAAACGCATGACGGCGAAGTTACGCTGAAGAATGAAGAAGGTCAGGGGTGAGAAGTTCGATGAAAAAGTGGTCGGATGACACGTGATCCGGTGGTAAAAGATAGGAAAAAAATCGCGGAAAGCCACGAGCGGAGGCTGTATACGGTCCGTTTACTCTTCCTCCGTCTCGATGTCGGTATATAGAAGCAAAAAGAGAGAAGAGAGGAGAGAACCTCTCCCGTTCCCAGTTCATATGTGAGCGTCGATTTCGCGGTCCGCTGCGCCGCGTGAGTGGTTTGCCTGCCGCTTAAAAGATCCGAGACACGGCCGTAGCGATGGGTACTTGACACCGCGCAAACTCACTCGAACAACTCGACAAACGGCAGATTAGAACTCGACCGCTATATGAATTCATCGTAGATCATTCTAACTTTTAAAAGCCTGTTATAATTAAATTTAATCAAATTTCTAAAAAAATTAAAACTTAATTGTGACATAGAGATGTATGTAATTTTTTCTCCTATATATTTGCAACAAATGAAAAAAGATAATGCTATATATTGATTATATATTCGGTAACTCACACACACATGTATTGAATATAGTTGTATGCTAGATTATCGCGAATTTATTCACGTATAGCGTATCCGTAGGCGGAATGTACAATTTTGAAAAGATAGGACGTTTAGTCATGGTGCTCGGCGTCATGTATATACTGGTATAAAGAAGATACCGGATACATAGATATAGTAGCAAGGTGAATAAAAGATTTCTTAAAATGATTTGCCCCGACAACGTACGTATTACCTGAGCTTCTAAAGGCAGCGACGTAAAGGCTAGAGCGTCGCACCTGTTGCTTCAGTTCTCAGCACCAAATCGAAGACCTCGAGCTCCGACGAGATACCATAAAATGGAATTTCATAAAGTGGAGAAGCATCCGCACAGTTTGCCTGCGTTATATATTTTCGCATGATATATACACGCGTGCGTATACACGAGCGAACGTGATTCTAGATTGATTTGCAGCTTTAATTTATCTTTAATATTGTTAAATGTTGCAATTAATATAATATATTAACCGGATTAATCAAATTTTATTTACAACAACATAAATAATCATAATATATTTTCGCACGATTACGTTATAGCTAAGGATAAAACATAACTGAAATATTATTTTAGTGTCATTTTCTCTAATATTAAAAAAATGTGCTTAACAATTATTACCAAAGAAGAGAGAAAAAGCATTCGTATTTAATTTAAGATTACAGCAAATATACAGTTGTTATTAAGAAAAAAATACTTTTATTATACTATATCAGACTTGCTATATGTAAAAATTGCTGAAAAATAGATGAAAGATTAATCTACGTTTCAATATTGTGAGAAGAATATGGTTCGTTGGTACGAAATAAACGTTCGTTCGAATCCATCATTACCTGTGCGCCGTACGGCGTACCTATTCCACGGGACGAAGTAAAAAATGCTGATGCCAGGCCAGCGTGGGGTCTGGGGCTTATGCACGCTTCAGGAACCCGGACACTTCGGATTTAACGGAGAACTCGCACGAATAAACAATCGTACCTCCGTGGGTGCTGCCTTATTAAAGGTCGTGGAAAAAAAGAGGCTCGACCGTGGCACGCAAGCGATTAATGTCGTCCGGCGATAAGCACGCTAACTAAGGGTGCCGTAATTAGCGCGTCACCCCCGCTCGCGCTGCCCCGTCCACGAGATTATTATTCTCGCGTGAGAGAGTCCCGGAGACATAATTGAGATATATCGCGCGGAAGGATCGGACAAACGCGGGGCCGATATTTCGAGGTGAGCACACGAATCGCGCGTTTCAATTACGGAAATCTGCGAGAAGATCAAACGGGTGAAACCGGCCTCGGTAAACCGCGATTCCTAATCACGGCGAATCGCGCAAATCTCGCGAGATGCGTCAAACATCGAAACGTCGGATTCTTCGATTCTTTTTCTGGCGTACAACAATGCACCGAAATCCATCAATTTTACATGAATTTTTATGAAATTTATGCGAGAGAAAAACAAAGGAAAAAAGCCTCGCGTGAAAGCGTGAAATTTTTCTAATATTTCGTCCGTATAACTTTTCTGGCACTTTTGATTTAATTTCTATTTTATAAAATTTAATTCTTTTTTCCTTCTCCTTACACGCAAAAGACTGGTATTGCTGCTTTGATCCTGAGGTTAGATGTCGCACCTCTTTAAAGGGCAATTGGTCAGGAATGAAGCATACCATTATTCATGTCTTGAGTCACTCTCTGTCTGTTTACAAAGTTCCCTCCAAATTGATGGCTTCGGATCAGTCGTGTTCCCTCGCCTAGTTAGCTATCTCCGTTAAATTCTCACGTTTTGAATCAATCGTGCAGTCGCTCTAATCTCGCGTGCGACAGCCTCCTTCGATCCATCGACCATTCGACCGCGATATCGTCGCGGGGGTATTTTTGTCACCCGTTTCCCGATTCTTCGAAAAATATAGGTGGTGCCATTAATAGCGCGACGAGCAACAGGAAATCCGCGTTCTTGGCGACGAAAAAACCCGTCATCAGGCGACGGGTACACATAACCGCGAAAGAAATTGCCGTCATTCGCAAGTAGTAATCTTTCCGCCCAGGCAATATATCCATTATTTGCCGACGTGGTATTTCGTACCGAACTGCGTGGTGCGCGACTTTCGCAGTTTCCTCCTCGTCTCTCGTCCAATCTCACGTCCGTTCTCATCACGAAAACGAGCGTAGAGCATTTCGTAATTTTGCAAAATTTCTCACGCGAACGAGAAAATGCATGCGCGTTTGATTTACTTCGGAAGTGACATATCCAAGTATGCGAAATCTCTTTAAAATAAACGTATATTTAAGTTTCCGATAACTTTTACTCCAAATATCCTCATCCGAGTTTATTGCACTTCAAGTTTTGAAACCGAAATAAAGAGCCGATGCGCGTATAAAAAATATAAAAGAATAATTCTCATTCACGTCTTTACTACGTAATGTAACAGGTGTCACTTTTTATTCTCAGTTCCTCTGGGAATCTGAAGTTCACTTCTATACCCCGTATCCGAAAAACGAATCTCATGACTCAGATTGAAAAAAAAAAATACATTTAGTCGCGGAAACGTGGTTTTAAGTGCTCGTTAACATGTGAGCATCGAAAGGTTTCGTCGCGCTGACGGCGAATAACAGGTAGACAGCCCATATAGCCTTCATACATACACACGCGCGCGCGCGCGGATATGTGCATGCATACACACCGTGCATCTGTATTGCAGGAGGTGGCGCAGAGCAGGTTTTCGAGCTGATATCTTTGTATCTCCCGCGGCCACGACCCGGAGGCCTCTCGCACCTTGGCGTTCCCCTCGCCCTCTTCGCGGCTCCCTTATCCGCGGGGATCGTCTACGTGATATTTATTTCGCGTAGGCTTCCCTCTGAGTTTATATTTGGATACCACGTATGCTTTTAATGGTAGTAGTGCATCTCGCGTTATGCACATTTACGCCTACGAGATACACCATTTACCCGCGATAGAGGGCCGAGGGGGGAGAGGGAGAGTGCGGAACGAACCATGTCCGGGATAATTTAACACTTGAAACCGAGTGCGTGGCAGTTGCGGTATACTCATAATACGTGGCATCAAACATTGTATCAGTGCGATATCGTCGAAAGAGAATGGAAAGGAGAGAAGGAGCGGTTACATTTTCTTTTCGACAATGAGTGTTTTTACGTTACATCAATTCTCATTAGTATATTTTTACATAGATACCTGATAATATTTGGTACCTTATCCTATCCCATTATGCAGACCGCATCATTAACTGTTTAGCCATCTTTTCTCACCGCAACTTTCACGATCCTGTAATGTAAAATATCCATGTCATAGAAATCGTGTTGTTTTTGGCGAAAAAAATATTTGAACTATCCGCGTACAGACAACTCACGTATTTCGAAATGTATCATGTGCACACGGATATAAGGATTTTTACTTTTTTTCTAAAAAAAAAATAATAACAACCAAGTCTTAAAATTCTTCCGATTTTTTCTTAAGAATATTGAGGATGTTAGGAATACTTACATCATCATTATATTAAACAGAATAATAAATTTCTTTTCGCCAGTATATAATAACAATTAAAGTAATTTAAATCGACTGTAACTGGCAATATATAACATCTATCCGATATGAACATTGAAAAACTGTGAGCCAACTTGGTTTGTCGGATTCACACAGAACTTTTCCGGATCAATCATCGAGACATTATTAATTTCGACCATGGGTTTTGGTCCGTTGTTCATATCGGATAGATGTTATATATTGCCAGTTACGGTCGATTTAAATTACTTTAATTATCATTATATTAACATCCTAATTCCATACAGTTTCCATACAGTTACTTAATTTTTTTTTTAATATTCTTATAATTTAAGCGTCTCGTCGCGGTTATCCATAACGTTCGTCTTCTCCTCGAAGAGACTCTACCGGACGTATATCACGCCAGAGCTGCATTCTGATTCGATTTGAACACCGGGCCGGAGTACCGCATAGTTGCAACGCGTCCTAACCGTCCAATGTGCAACCGTGCTTTTATCTGCGATAACTCGGTAGTTGGACTTTCGACTCGCGTAACGTAACACCTTAAATCCCGCTCGCATACGCGTTCGCGTGTGCACGTATATTCGCGCGTGTTGTACAATAAACCGCGAGCTTCAAGAAAGCCAGGGCTGGGTGCATCTCCGGTACAAATGAATGCATCTCGCGAACCTCGAGAAGAAAACAACACGGAGCAAAATCACATTAACTCTTCACGAGATCGTTTGCCGATATAATGTTATATTATAGTAGAGGACTACGCACGCGTTTGAGAAAAATAATCATTCTTTTGGCAAAACGTTTCAACGTAGTAGGCTAGTATAGTATGATGCGATCGAGTTTGGACGCAGAATTGTAGAAGAACAGAAAATCTCGCGATCGACGTCTCTTTTTCAGATAAAGCGAGAATTAATGCTCCTAGCAAAATATACAATCGAAAAATCACGGCGCGCCCAGAGATTATAGTCCATTTAGCCTAATGGTTAAGGCAGCCCTGCACGGAGGGCGGGCCGCGGGAGAAAGATGAGGCCGCGTCCGCGATCGTGACTGCCCGTGACATACACGCTCACGTTATACATACATCTCTTCCCCGTACTGCCGCGCCAGGGACTTTCCACGGAGAGACGAGAGGCGTTCGGTTACTACAACGATCATATATACTACCGATGAGCGCCGTCCTCGTTCGGCCGGTGAATCCGCCTCGCACGACCGTGCTGATAAAAGTCCTTATCCGGGCGTGTATCATCACCGTCCCCGGGCGAGCTCGCCCGCCGCGCCGTTGCGCGCGCGAGGTGACGATAAAAATTATTGCAGGGTGGATCCACTCTCTGCGCCGAGGACTCGCGTGATTTTCGATAATTAATCGGGCCGCGTGGCGCTCACGTTACGCACCGATTCGGTTTTTAAAAATATTATCCGCCAGATTAAATCGGACACGCCGGTATCATGTCCGTATTATGTTTGATCACGCCCGTGTGCTTGCTCTTCTGGAAAAGTAATATATGCTCGGAGCTCTCAGATATAAGAGAGAGATTCTTATACTTCGAGGCTTTCTCCCTCCTCTCGACAGTCGCGGAGTTATTATCGTCGTAATGGCTCTTCGGTTGGCCAACGAGCTATCGACATCTAAGCATCTCGCGCGCGCGGATGATAAAGAGAATTATTGCCCGAGCGATCATGATGCCCGCGGCGTAAATCATACATCGTGCGACTGCCGAAACAAAAATTACGAGCGCAAACGTTCCTCGCTTTCCTTGAGAGCGGCCGTCTTCTCGCGCTCTTCGCTTTTCGTCTCGCCCTCTTACCACGAGAGAGCGATGATAAAAAATACACGAGAAGCCGTGACACGCTCTGTAAAGATTTTAACTTTATACAGATCGCGTTGAGATGCGTACTCCTCCGGGATTCTCGGTAACCCTCGCGGAGTACACTGTAATAACTTTTTTGTTATCTGCAATAGTGAAGTCGTCCTGATTGCGAAAGATTTCTTGCGCATCCCATTCCGTCGTGTGCCTTGTAATATTCAACGCCCGAGCACGGTGCATTTAATCGGGTTGCCTTCACAACTATAGAGCGATGTGAACTATAAAGCAACGCATCAATGTTGAGATAATTTTCTCGATTAATTTTTTTTCATTATACCATTTCACATTGTTTCGATAGTTAGGAATTAGCGTTATTCTACTACTACTAGATAGAAGGATAAATATTTCAAACTAAAGTTCAAATTTGATAACTCGTATTTTTCAATTCACGCAAGTAAAAACCGTTATGTAAATTTGAACGATTTTCGAGCGAAAATATAATAAATTTAACGTCGAGAATATCGAATAATAATGCACGCGAGGGCGCAATTTCGCAATTGTATTGACCACGACAGTGCCACCACTGCCACCGCATGTAGCTCTTGATTTGATCGAATTGCACCTTCCGAGTGCGCGGCCGATACGAAACCACGTGTCACGTATTATCCGCGATGCGTTTTCTCACGCGGCCGATGGAATCGATCGAGGCGTGAGATATCGGCGGCACAGGCGAGGAAGGTGAAACCGGACGGGTAGGGGTAACACAAGATCTTCATCTGTAACATCGCAAATTGAACGAGGGTTTGCTACGACCGCCGAGTCGTACCGCAAGTAGTCGATGCATATCTACGGCGTGATATTGGCCGGTAATACACGTATCGACTTGATTTAAATTACTTTGTCCGGTTCCCTGTTATTTGCGACTCGCTGTCCCTTTGCCAGAGATAAATTAGACGAGCGTTACGTGCGGATGTGCGCGGTTTCGAGCGTTATCGCTTCGTCTTTTCTTTTCGTCGTCGCGCTTGCCGCGCGAATTGCATCCTCTGTATAGGATACTGTTAATTTTACGGTAATTAGGACACATGTGACTGGCGCGCGATCGATCGTTCGAATATATTACGTCATGGAAAGCGTACAGCGGCGAATCGAAAGATCGAGGCTGGTCTCTCGCGCACGTACGTATGCTGCTATGAAGCGTGTAAGATTTCCTTAATGGAACTTGCTGCGATCTGGCGAGGGCGTGATACTATTTCAATATCGGTCTGCTCGGTCTGCCTGCGGTTCTTCCTATACATCGTTCCCTACCGTTGAAGATCCTTCGGCAATGAAGTACGTTCCATCGTCATACGTGGCTTTCGCTGGTAGAGAAGGTCCTGCGGTCAGCAGCATTTGCCTTACGTTAAAAATGATTAATTCCGATTGCGTGCGTTAGCTAACTAATAATTTTCCGCAATGCCCGATACTTATACTATCTTTGGGTGCATATTGGACAGATATTTGAGAGACATTTTGTAATACTTATTTTTTTAATTATATTTTTTTTGTAACGATTTTTACAATCCAATCTTTTCTTTTCCCTAATTAATTTTTCGAAATTAAATTTCTTCCAAATACTTAATCTAAGTTTATCGCAATTATTTTTCTGAAATTCGAGATATTCGCAAATCTTTAGTAGGAAAGCATAAATCGCTCGATTGTTTAAAGCTCGACAATGATGAGACACTCTTATTGCGTTACAGGTTGCATGAAGCAACCTATTTCCGTGAGATTTTCGCGAATTCTTTTACGTGGAAATTGCGTCTATACTGTTTAACAGATGTGTCTCGCTTCGTAAAGCAAGGGATGGGCACTGTGCACATGCAGATTGCGGTCGCTTGTCTTCCTCTATTGTTTTTCCTTCCCTTCTTCGCCCGCGCCCTCCATCATCGCTGACGTGCTCTCTTCTTCCGTCACACGCATGCGGTGCCACAATAGATGTCCCTTTCGAAAGGTAACGGCATTAACTGTGAACGCACTAAACATTCGCAAGTAGCAAATAGGCAGGTAGAGGCGCAGTGCCTTAATTGTCGCCTTCCTCCTCGAGATTGTATGGCATGCCAAGCATGAAGTAACGTCTCTGCTCGTATGGAGAGTCATCGCCGAGGATGCGAGACGCTCCCTCCGACTCTCGCCGCCAAGAGTCAAATGGTTCATTAGTGGCTTTCCAATCAACTTTTGAAATGCGCATTGAAAGCGTTCTCGCAGCCTCTTCGAAATCGATCGCGCTCGACTTACACGGATCACTGATAAACGCGCGGGGGAAGAAGTACGAAAGAAGGGAGAATGTGATCGGTGGCATAATAAAGTTTCTACAGAGAGCGATAATACCACTTTGGCAGACTTTGTTCCGCTATAGTCGGATTTTTTCTTCTGTTCCATCTTCGTAAATGTGAGATCAATGATTAAGCTCTTCTTTAAGAATCCGCCACCTATCTGCTACTCTCCTTTTACTAATAATTTTTGTTTCATTATTTTGGGCTAATTAATTTTTTTACTCGTAACGATCTCTCGATTATAATCAATTATATCGAATGTCCTTTAATGATAGAAGAGAGTAACGAGCAGAAGTTTTGTGTAACTGTACGATTTCGATGTCGTCGAAAGTAAATCTAGAGATTTTCCGAGATGCCACGCTGACTCTCGTCAGACGTCGACCGTGACATAGAACTTGCGTGCCGATCGAAGGCATGGTCGCTCTTCTAACAGAGGGCAGAAGGCGCGGCGTCTGTCAGGTACGTTTAAAGACAAGTTAAAGACTGAAATTACACAGCGAAGCGCAATCTATCTAGTCTTGCAAAATTTCTTCCCACGTTTACGGACCTACCACCTACATCACTTACATCAGTCTATGTCTATAACATATATAGAGAAAAGACCTTTGTATTCATAAATACATCCACTCCGCATAAACGCTGCATGAAAGCAACACTAATTTCTTTAGGTAGACTCCATCAGTTATTTCAAGAATAAAAATTAACTCTGTCTCTCTCGTGCGTTCGACTAGAATTCAAATTTTTACCAATTGCATCAGGTTCGCATTTACTTTGCCTCGCGCAGGTTGAAGTAATCGGTGGCGAATAGTAGCGGTGAGTAGCAAAGCGCGCACGTGAGGAAGGAGACAGCGGGAGAGAAGTCAAACGGGGAAGAGGGAAAGCGAGGCAGTGCCTCATCCAGAGTGCCGGGTCGAGGAGCAGGGCAGAAGGGGGATGTCTTCTCCAAGCAGGCCGCCGCCGCCACCGTCGTCACCGCGGCGCGTTAAGGCCAGTAGATACGGCCTAAGTCGCCGGACGCGAACAACGGACGTTCAAGCGGAGAGCTCAGTGATTACGAGGCTGATTGGCCGCCGCCGAGATGAGACGGCGGCGTCCGTCTTGTCGACCGCAGCTCGTGACGGAAGAAACACGCGCTCTTGAAGGAGAAAGAGAGAGAGAAAGAGCTTTTCTTATTTATTCGTACCGCCGTGCCATACGCTGCCGCCGCTGCCGGCCGCGACTGCAACCGGAATATAGTGGCATACACGAGAGAGGCGATCGGGGGGAGAAAGAAAGAGGAATATACCCTCTACCGCGAAGCCCGTATATAATTTCATATCGCGGCGACCCGGTGCGCCGCGTAGGGATAGGCGCCACGCCCACCTGTGTGTCTCTTGGGCGCCAGCCCAAGTCGCGTCTCCTTTCGCTGCACCGCAGCGCTTGATGCTGCTGCTGCTGCTGCCGCTGCTGCTGCTGTTGCTTCTGCTGTTCTCGCTTGAGTCTTTGTGCCGCTTTTTTTTCGCTAGCCTGTTTTCTATGGATACATCTACGATATAAAGCATTCAAAAAAATTGAATGTACTGTTTTTTATTAATTTTTGGCTATAGCTAAACGTCACGAATATCAGCTATGAGTTTTATTACATTTATATATTTATAAGAAACACGGTACGTGATGACAAAGTCTATTGGAAATAAGAAAAATAACTTTTCTTTGCCAGTGAATAAATAATAAGGAAAATTATATTCGACGCCAACTGACAAAAATCATTTATTTGTATACGACGTTTCGACCACTGATGATTTTGGTTCTTCTCAAGTATTATTTTAATTCACATATGTCGTATAGAACCAATCTTGGTTATGGCACTGTGCCAGCAAGACAAAAATCTATCGAAAATTTTGACTGTAAAGATATATATATAGGGTGCGTTCCGTTTCACGCATTATATGCGCATCATGCGTGAAACGGAACGTACCTATACAGAAGTATATTTCGATGTGTTTGACTTTGGCAAAAGTGCATTGAGGTCGCATCTTCATGCACGCGTTTCTCTTCTATCCGTTACTTATTCATTATACGAGCTTTCTGATCTCGAATTTCTAACGTCACTGTCACCACTCTATCAACTTCGTTCTATTCCACCCGTCACTCGAACCCGCTCAATTTCCGCCGCGAATACCGCGAATCTGCTAAACCGCAACGCGTGACGACCTAACTGCTTTTCGTTTGAAGCCTTAAGGCCGTCTCCGCGAATCCAAATGGGTCCTTGTCCTCCCCCGTCCTCTCTCCACTTCCTCTTGTTCGCCACCCGCGATTCTGCGCTCGATTCCATTTAGCACGACCTGCAAAATGCTCGAGTACGATGCCCCCGTCTTCTTCTACTTGTCCTTCTTTTCTTTTCGAGTTTATGGAGAACTATTCTTTGCATAATAAATGCGTACTTCAATAATTTCAATTTTTATGGTGATATTTTACATATATATATATATACTTATTATATTCTCTATTTTAATATTGTATATGAACCATCCCGCTTCTTCCTGTTAACTTTGTTAATATAATTAAGAATATACATAGCGATTCTCTTAATTATATTCCTTTTTACATATTTGTCAATCGCTTATATTTTTACACTCGAAACAAATATATTTTAAGTTTTGTAATATAATATAGTGTTGAATAAAAGGATAATTTTAGCTTTTTGACGACTGATTCTCATTTGAGCGTGTATTAAACTATTATTATTATATTTGTGGAAGTATATCTTCTTCAGAAAATAGAGAACATGATTATTTATTCATTAGAACTGTGGGCAAAGTAAAGAAAAGAGGATAGGAAGATGTAATAGGATGGTTCAAAGACCAAAGACATGGCCGAAATCTTGAAAGTCTTTCTTGGGAAAATCGCCAGAAAGTCTATAAAGCACCATAATAGCAATTTGTGCTAAAACGAGAATTCTTTGAATATGTAATACGAATTAATTTAAAAGTATCAAAATCTTGACAATATTAGAAGAGGTCGTTACACCTATATACAAGAAATGCACCTATATGCATAAAGTGCATAATCTCTGTCGTTAGAAAATATCCTTAAATCTTCTTAATTTATTAAATTATATCGAATCTTTAAATCAACTTTAAAGTTGCATTATTTCATGTATTGGACAGTGATTGAATAATTACTTTACAGTAAAAATATCGTTCCATTGATATTCGATACGACATCTGTATACCTATGTATATAAATAATCACAAAATTAATTATGTGATTAGTTGGATATATTTACATATCCACCATTCATCATAAGTCCATTTAAGACTTAACGAGATGCCATCTTTGAAAAACGTTTTCTTAAGGTGCATGCTCGATGAGCAATGCAGGTTATGATGTATAATCAAGCGATTAGCGAATTTCGAAAATAACGCGGAAGCAGCTGAACGAAGCACGAAGTTCTCTGAAGACAATATTAGAGGAAAAATGCTAATTGAAAGATTTGCTTTTAATGGATGGAAATGAAGACCTTTCGTGAAGCTATCCGTCGCGACAACACGAAGAGAACCGAAGAGTGAAAGTGGTATGCAGCAAAATATTAATGAGACCGTTTAGTTGATCGGTTGCTATAATGTGCCAGAGAGATTCATCGGTCGATTTGTTCAAGTAGTTGTTCGTGCTGCGATTCGTAGCTGAAATTGGCCGCGTGAGAGCATAACAAAAGGACAAATGGCAAAGTAGATGTAGAGATCAATTGAGAGACCTTGGTGTGGAACGCAGGTAAAATTGCGATAAAAACATATTATGAAACATACAAGAATAAGTGCGGGATTGAGATGAGTATCTCACATGTACGAAAAAATTATATAAACGATTGTAAGAAATTTGAAAAATGTATGTTTTCTGTTACAAATATTTTAATCCTTTATCGTTGCAATTCAAAAGACCATTATTTAAAGCCATTTGTTATGGTATCAATTAAAAAATAATGATTTTGGTCCCTAAATGTTTACGCACATTTTTTTGTTTCAATAAAATTTTATTTACATAAATGATCCAGTTAAACATGGAGAGAAACGTGATACAGTACATTGAGTAGGCAAACAAATCGCCGAGGGAGCGAACGGCGAGTAAGGGAACTCCTACGGCGCTGAGTTCAACGAAGGGCGAGGAGACGGATAAAAGAAGGACGAAATACACGGCCGTAACACCGATCAAGAGACAAAAGGGAGGGCGGACGGGGGAGAGGAAAAAGAAGGGCGGGCGGTAACGTTCTCGCGGAGATACCAGAGCACACACGACGAGGAAGATTATTGTGTAGCGCGAGAGGGTAGGGCATGACCCTGGGCGGCCACGAAGAAGATCGGTACCGCGGCAGCCTCGCCATCCACGTTTATCCGCATGCGCACACGTGTATACATGCGGAGCACACGTGTGCCCCACACACGAGAACCGACACGTTTCACCGCAGTGAAACATGCGAGGCCGCATCTTCGTGAGAGAATGAAAGAAAGAGAGAGAAAGAGAAAGAGAGGACGCGAGGAAACATCATGCATCGTCACGGAATTCTTAATCGCCCTCGACCTCGATCAATCTCGCGACGTCCGCGTTCAGTAATCGTGGCTCGCGAGTCACTGATTTGACAGGTGTCGGTCGTTCGATCGTACTCACGATCTATTCTATTATTTATCGTTTATTCTGTATTAGTTACATTCTATGATATACGTAAATCATCGCTTATTCCATAAGAATCTGATATATTTTTTCGAAAGTACCGAGCGACTGATTAGATTCGGATGTTAGAGATTTACACGAAGGAATATTACGAGATATAATCAATTAATCAATTGTAAAATGTCTTGTATTTAGCACGATTTTATATTTAATTGCGATTGACATCGTCCAAATTGTATTTTCCATTTTGACGGTCGAACTCTATATCTTATCTCGTGACTAGGAAACTTATTTATATATACATATATGTCCAACATAAAATATTCACAGTATCTATGCAGGTCGAAGGTATAAAACGTTCACACCAAGTACGATTTCATGTTGGATTTGATATTATAGTTAATTCCGAATCTCACATACAGATCCATTATATACAGATTATAGCTTACAGAATGCATACCGACATACAATTAGACTTTGCGTTACATTCATATGGCTCGCATCATAATGTGAATTGAAAGGAAATACAAAGGCATCGTGAGATCCCAGAAGATTTGCGCAATACAAATGAGAGTATATCGCGATAAGTAAGTCGCAATCCCACACCTTCCACACGTCTCATAGTTCATAATAGGCTTTTACTTCGCTAACATATCGTTCCAGCAATCTTTCATCGGTCAAATAATATCGTGACGCACGTGGCAAATCGGTTATCGCTAATTCACGTTGTTCAATAAATATACAACTCTCGCGTATATCAATTAAAAGATGCGTAATTCGTGTTTCTCACGTGGCTACATTTCTGTCCAATGTGTCACCGATGACAAAATTATTGCGCAATGATATACGAGTGCGCTCGGACGGGATGGATTTAACGTGCCGTCTCGCGGGATACCTATTATACAAGAGGAACACGCGCGGTCCAGCGCGGCGCAGACACAGGCGTCATGAGAGCCGGGCAAACACAATGCCCGTCATGGATTTCTTAATCGCTCTCGATCTATCTGAGCCATAATATCTGTTGCGGCTACGTGCGCGCGCGCGCGCGTTTCACATATGTATATGCGGCCTGTATGGACGCGCATTTGGACGGTACATACGTGTACACGTACATACGTAGGTACGTATATGTGTACTCTGCATGCTCTTCTTGTCCAGTACCCCGCACGGCTTACCCCCTCGTTCCACGGGTCAATGGCTCGCTGCCTTGACTGCTCCGCTCCGATCTACTCCGGCGCTCTACTCCGCTTCGTATACAGCCTCCCGTTTTCCCCTCGTCCATCGCCCGCCCGTCCGCCCCCTCCTCTTATCTCCACCCGGTGTCCACCTCTTCGTCTTCTCTGTTTACGTGTTGTACAATGCCTCACCTCACTTGGTTCGTTTGTTCTTTCCTTCGTTCGTTCGTGTTACTCTTGCTGAGAGCATGGCGTTTCGGAGACTTCAATGCGCGACAGCTCCTCTTTTCTCGTCTCTCGTCTCTCCTCTCTCCGTCCCTATCCGTTTCCTTTCGCTCTTCCGTTCCCGCCCCCACCCGCGCCAGGATACCCGCGCGCTCCTCTCTTTTCCGCGGCTCCGTCCCTTCCTCTTTCCAATCGGGCGCGTTTCCACGGTTAACAGGTATTTTCGGAGCGACGCCTTTCGGTTATCGATAATAGTTCCTCTTTCTTACACTAACTTACTGTAAGAGAGAGGATATGTGCATGGTTAAGTGGATATGTGGCTTCGCTTCCCTCATCCCTCGTTTTTTTCTCAAGTAGTTCGACGCAAGATGTTTCGTAAACTGACAATTAAACCTGAAATCAATGATATATATATCTCTATTCTTTCTTATCTGTCTGTCATATTTTTTTAGTATTTAAAACGCATTTTATATTTTTATTAATGCACATTATTCTCGATTTATCTTTAATATAATTATTGTAATAAAAAATTATTGCAAAACATTTTACAAATCAAACCGTCACGGCAAACATCTAAAATAAATTAATTGATAAAAATTAAAACGTATTAATTCAGACAATTAAAATAAATACAATTTCCCGAAAAAAAATAAATGGATGAAAGAGCGATCGAGTGATCGCAAATGCGCAGGGATATTTTTGCTCTCCGCGGGGATTTAACGATTCTGGCGCGGATTAACGACGATGTTTCGATGGCCGCGCAGCGAGCGACCGACTCCGTTGATGGCTCAATTGTTTCCGACGAATAAACGATCGTTTTTACTGCCATGGCTGGCATCTAATTGCGTCCACGTCGCGGTTCCATCATCGTACTGGAACACTCGACGTTTATGCTTCCTTCGGATTGTTGTCGCTCGTCACGAACGAGAGATATATATATATATACGCGACGACGTGTACAAACGACGGGTGCGGGAGTTGCGCGCACCTTCCTTTACGACGACCGCTCATTTATATTACGATGTAACTACGTGCCGGTCGTTTTTAATGCGTCGCACGGTATACGTTCGTCCCGTGACGCGCGAGATTTCGACTTGAACATGACCTTTTCGTCACGCATGACATAAAACAGGCCAAGTACGTGTGCGTGTATCGGCCGCGCGCGCGCGCCCTGTCAGTGGACGTAATAAATCTCGAACGACCGTCGCTTTAGTCCCACCATCGATTATTACGCCTGCTCCTCTCGTCGGACAGGTAAAAAAAAAATCGTGTGTCCCTGAAGGGAACGGGGGAAACAAAAGCGCCGGGATCGTCTTTTCAAACGCCCTCGAAAGACTGAAAGATATACGGTTCCGAGAGAGACAGTATATATGCCGCTTTTTGCGAAATGCCTCACCGAGCTTCCACGACCGTCAGCCAGGAAACGATCCGTACGAGATGATCTTACGCGCCGGGTCCGAACAATACACATCGTGTGCACACCGGTAAGGCCGTGGGGATCAAAAGTGCAGCGTCGTGATTGCATCGGGGTCCGCCAAAGAACAAACATCCACCGATACTTTGTACTTACACGACTTTATGAGCAATCAGCCGGCGCTGCCCCGCGCAAATTGTTTGTTCCTCAAACCCATTTAGCTCCATTCCGTGAAATTCTACTCGAATAATCACAGCTTCAGTGCCTGCCAATTACGTTTTTGCGGGGCCGTACAAATGCGCCACAGTAACGTGTATATACGCGTTCGCCGCACATTGTTTCAAAGAAGTCTGCGCTGCTCGCGGTATAATATGGATACGATATTGTTGCTCCGATTCGACGAAACCTACGAGTCGACATTCCGCCGGCTGCATTACGCGAAACCGTTCTCTTATGTGCACCTGACCGTAAGTAGTACGAATGAAATGGAGGGGGGGGAAAAATATTTTCGCTCTTACTTATTGAGGGAAACTTCTCGTAAAAATTGAATAAAGATGCTACAGCAATTGTTTATATTAAAACATTCGCTTGCATAAGGGATTGTTTTCTACCGAGGAAATTCATTGAATTCTTTTTTATCCAGGCACTTTAAACATAAACTTTTCTGAAACATTGTCGTAAAGCTTATGAAATTAGCCAATTGAAATATATGCAATAATATCTTGTGGGCAGTTGTCTTTATTTCTTACATTTCAAAGCATTGCACCCTGTCTTGAATATGTTTGAGACATCAAATGGGGACCAAGTCGATACGATCGCGGCGATAATCAATCTTTCACCGAAGACAATATCACGGTGCTCGCCTTGATTGGGCGGCGAAACAAAGCGTAACGGATGCCATTACTACCTTTCGTCCGCGGTTGTGTGAAACAGACCTGACTAGAGCGACTTCAACAACAATCGGAATGTTAAATGTCTTTGAAGTATCCGGCGCTTCGACAGTTATCGAGAGGAGTCTGATATCGGTTATAGAAAAAAATATAAATAATCGATTGAAATGCGTCCATTTGATCTCTTTGTCGTATTAATCCGCGTATCAATTCTGCACTGAGCTGCACATTCGACGCATCTAGTTTGTTTGTATAATATGGTTATCAAGAGACATGGTAGAGTATCTCGCGCCAATAAGTACACGCGAACCGAGACCGCACCGTGACTCTTTTAAGCCCGTGTCACACTACGTATCGCGGACGCGGATTGGATTGAGATTGCGGATCGCGGATCGTAATCTAGCCAATCATAGACGAGCAGCTCATCTGTGATTGGCTGACATTCGATCCGCGATCTGTAATCCTAATCCAATCCGTGTCCGCGATACGTAGTGTGACACGGGCTTTACGCGACGCGACGAGTTGCAAGTACTCGAGATTTTGAGATCTCGATAATGACTGAACGGATCGAGTTCTGAGTAGGCTCAATCGATAGGCTTGGGGTCGATTTATATAATATCCAACTTACGTAACGCCAAATTGAGAGAACTCTCGTCTGGATATCGAAGACATACATAGTGGCTATGATTCTGAATATTCATAAAAGACATACGCACGCAATCGGAATGTTATGCTTACAAATAGTTGTGTCGGTTGCGTATTAACTATTTTTTCCTCAAGTTTGATACGCCGCAGTCGTATAATCTTTGATATACCCCGTTTTTGATACGGCAAATGATATTTAATATACCGGCGCCATTGCCAGATAGACGCGCGAGATCGATATTTACCGGTAATAGTGCTGCCGCGTATAACATTGAGAGAGGTCACACCGTCTGAACTTCTGTCGCTAACATTAACAAGTATCATGGTCGATGTGCTTAATACTATGGTATTAACTTAACGTGCGCTAAGTAATAGCTAAGATAAGTCAAGCTTTAGTAGTGTAGTATACTGAGTAGGCGTGTGGCGTATTATCAGCGCAATTTGTCATTTATTATCCAATATTGCGATCTATATCGGTATTGTCCGATCTGTTCCGTTTGTAAAACCGATAAATTGTACATATTCCTATCAAACGAAGATTTAATGACACATCAAATCTTCCCAACTTTGCCGATAATGATTACTGGAAAACAGGTATTTGAAATTCGACATATCCCCTTCCCCTCCAGAGGCGATGTATCAAGTCATTTCACATTAAGCAAAGTATGTACATATAAAATAACTACTGTAATAAATTAAATGAATTGTACAAAAATAGAATATGTATCAAAAGTTTAAAAGTATTACATCGACGAAGTTAGGAAACGATAGAGCGTTGACAGATATTAATTCACGGTCGACGAATCGGAAATCCGAGGTCGACCACAAATGCTCAGAGGGGTTCGCGCAAAAATCAGAGCGATCTTCCGGATACGAGAAGCCCGCGTCCGATGTGCTCGACACGCCGTCCTGTTGCTCGTCCGTTGCGCGGCCCATCGCGGCGCACTCCGGTGGAGAAACAAGAAACAAACTGTAGCATCTCGGACCGGCCGGCGTGGGCTTCCACTTGTGGGAACCATCGTGCGCGCCGTGGCGTGCTCTCTGGACCACGAAGTGAAAGGTCTGACTCGGAGTTAACTGACTGACTCGTAGTGTATTTGAGGTGTACCGGCCGTGTGCTGCAAGGTGATGTATCCCTTTACCGTCTTCTCCCGTGTGTACCGTAAAGAGTCAACAGAGAGAGAAAGAGAGAGAGAGAGTTTATATATATATAAGTTTTACATATATATATAAAACTCTCTCTCTCTCTCTCTCTCTCTTTCTCTCTCTGTTAACTCTTTACGGTTCTCTATATATACACGTACGTACGCACGTGGAGCGGCCGCGGAGTGTGCGTAGGTATGTGGGCATCCGTATGGCTTGCACTTGCGCGTCGTTGTTACATATGTACTGTACGTGCGTACGTAGTATATAAAGGACGTTACGGCCTCCGTGGTAATCGCCCATAAACCACGAAAGTATCCTTACATACGCGCCGAGCTGCTCCCCACCCGCTTTCCCGTTGGTCCTGCAGCTGCACTCAATCTTCTTTGTCTATTGGAATCGTCTTCCACGGCTTCCGCGGATACTCGGGAAAGTGGTTATGCAGGATGCCGAGGGCGCGGGAAGACGCGCGCGTATCTCGTGCGTATCCGAACAAAGCATCCTCGCATTGTCCCCTCGTTAGGGTTTACCGCGAATCGCGTTCGGTGGGTAATTAGTCAAGAAAGGGGGCGTGAATCGTTTCATTCTGTTGGATGCTCCTATGTGTGTTGCACACGCTAGTCGAAATACCTCTCTATATTTTCGCGCATCGTTTTCGGTATACTTTGCCCTGAACGCAAACTATCGCCGTATCTACCGGAATAAAAGTCAGAATTGAAAATGAGTCTCATTTGCAACATTGCACAAAGAGCTAATAAGAATCGATTGTTCCACCCGGCGATTAATTTTCCCGTGAGTTGACTCTATTGTAACTACGTCTCCAGTAAGCTACAGTAGCATCAATTCACGAAGCTTCTCCATTTAAATCAACATTTAACGATCTTATTCAAAAATTAACCCCCAAATGACTCTTATGTTCGACTATATAATACTTTTTTTTCTTCTGTATGCATCCTCGGAAACGGTAAATCGATTTAAAAAGAAATCGAAAGTCAGTCGACTCGAAATCGCGCGACGGCTTGAGAATTTCCACCGTGGGATTAATTTTTCGGGGAAAAAAAGAAAGACACGCCCGAGACGAGCGTAGCGAAACGCGCGAAAGACCAAAGACAACGCCCTTAGGTATTTATATACGATGTTGGTGGTAAAGATGAGAAGTAAGAAGCGGGAGGTCGGGGCCCGGCGGGGGTGTGCGGAGGATGGTCGAGGGTGGCATAAGGGGGGGAGGATGGAGATGAGGACGAAGGCGTGGGTAGGGAAGGAGGGACAGAGCCGGCTAGGTATGTATAAGCAGAAGAAAGCGCGGGTCGATTAAAAGTAGCGAGGGTGTTTCTCCTCTCGTTACCGGAGAGCGAGCGAGTCGAGGCGAGGGAGAGATAAAAGCCGGGCAAGCGAGAGGGGAGGATCGAGGAAGGAGGACGTGGTGGAAAAAGGAGAGCAATTGCCCGGGAGTGAGACGGACCTAGAGAGGGTGATCTAGATGGTCGCGAGAGACAGAGACGAAGGGGGAGGTTGCGCGACGTGGAAGCAGGAGACCGCGAGACGAGGATGAGGAATATACGACTAGGGAGAGGCGACAAGGGAGAACGGAGAAAAAGGTCTGTGTGTAAAGCGAACGCGGCCGAGAGAGATGGAAAGGCGCGGTTCCAATCCGAGAGGGTTCGAGAAACGGCGCCTTCGAATGGCGGGGTGGGTGGAAACGCGAGGGGCAAGGACCCACCGACTTAAGAATCTCGACCTTTATTTGGATTTAAGCAAGGAAAGGGTTGTAAGACACGTTGAGAGTTGGATTGGGGAGGAGAGACGAGGGGGTCCCGGAGGGCGCGGACGGGCTCGCTTGAGATGGCGAACGCATACGGAAGAAGCTCGGAGGTACGCGAATGTAAATTTTACGATCAAAGTGGCGGATTAATACGATGGCGATGCGCCGCGCCGTGCCGCGCCGCGCCGCGCCGCCGCGCTTACGCCGGGAGGGAGAAAGAGACGTTCATTCGCGGAAAACACCCGGATTGGCGAAACACCAATGACGCTCTCGTTGGAATCGACTAATCTGCGCGGAGCAGTCATTAAAAAATTATTAACAATCCTCGTAGACGCAGTTTGCCCGCGAGATACATCGTACTTGTGATATACCTTGTGAACTTTCGCGAAAAATATCACCACGAGT